>CACKRE030002880.1:240738-258881 GCA_902602495.3 Ectocarpus sp. CCAP 1310/34 | reverse complement strand
CAGAGGTAAAAAAAAAACTGGTAACCTGGTTGCCGAGTTCACGAAGTGAATTGGCTTGTTTTACAACGTCGTTGCCAAGCGACGAAAACCCAACCCCGATGGCAAACACCGAGGGGGGGGCTTGTTTTACAACGTCGTTGCCAAGCAATGAAAACCCAACCCCAATGGCAAACACCGGGGGGGGCGGGGTAAAGAAAACTCACTAATCTCGCGTGTCGCCATCTTCAGCCTCGAACGGGGGCGGCTGGCCTGCCAGAGAAGGTTCCAAGAAAAATCTGCCTTCTTCGTCGCACGGCTGGGTCGCCTCCCACACCTGATAAACCCGCCCGGCACGCAAGCTTAGAACACTACTTTTCGGCCGGAGATGTCGAAGGGGGGTTGAGGCCTTGAGCCTAAGTTGGACGGTCATATCAACCCGCTTTGTTCTTTCCCGGAGGAGACGGTCCTTAGCTGCAACTGTAGCCATATGGTAAAGATTTGTACACTGCTGTGCAAAATGACGGGCGGTGGTACACACCCCGCTTACGCATGGTATTGGGAGAGGACGCACGCGCGATTAAAAAAATTACATGTGGCAGCCACGTGCAGAGAGTGCACTTGATTCGTGAAAAGAGGTATTCTGACAGAGAAACGATCATGCTTCGCTTCAACCGAGATGTATTGGCTCAAGCCGCGAGGGGTATTTGATATCCCACACAAACATGAGTCAATCCCATCACATCCTCCTAGAACATACGTAAACCGTGGCGATGACTCTACAGGAATGGAACCGTTTCGAGCCACCTCCTGCCCTCCCCCCGTCCCTTCCCCTCCAGGCCTAAAGCAGACCATACCGTTTGCTTTTCACAGTTTTAGCAGCACACCTCGAAGCGCGTGCAATGGACAAGAGCCTGGGACATGGAGGTCGCAACGGCCGCGTACACGTCTTGGGCGGACGAAACACTAGCGCTTTCATCTCGGCTCTTCTCGCCTCCGGCTCGTTTCGCGGCCCCGTGTTTTCGTACGCCCCCACCGGGCGTCTTCCCTGCTGCAGGAGGCGAAGAAGATCCAGGCCGTGATGGCGCTGTCGCTACCGCTGCGTCTTCGTCCAACGTAATGGAGCGGAGCCTCCGAAGTGAGCGACTCTTAGCCTCCCGGTCGAGGGCGAGGCCCAACTCCGAAGCGCAAGTTTCCAGGAAGGCAAGGACGTCCTTCTCTGGGTGCCACGTGACCGTTTCCTCGTCTGCCCAGGGGTCCTCGAACCTAGCCGGGCGGCATCGGGCGAGAAACGTTAAGGCGGTGGGGTTGTTGTTCGCGAGAACGAAGCGAAGATATCGAGCTGTTTCTCGCAAGGACAGCAAGGAGTTGTACCAAAGTGTACGCCTACGGCAAAGGCGCAAGTGTAAGGCTAGCCTTCAGCGTTCTTCCCCAGGAGGTTTAGCAATTCTAATGGCCCCGAATGGTCACACAGACTGACTGAACAAACGTCAGGCGTGCCCACACCTGTCGACGCAAAAGACTCCGCGAACTGCCCGGCTCGAGGTACTTGGTCGAATCGGGACTGCTACCCATGGCCAACCCTGCTGCATCGGGTCTGAGAAAAAATGCAAGCGGCTGGACTCTTGGCTGTAGACGCCGGGGATGACCGCCGTCGTGCAGTTGTCGATGACGTCCCACGATGGGCTCTGTTCCGGCAATCACCACCATAGAGTTTGGGTGTGGGGAGGGAGGAGCAAAGGTAACGATGAATCAGTGATGACGTGGGTCATGCTTAATGTCATTACGGCACACGAGTTCTGCGATCAAGCAGCGGTAGCGTTTTGTGCTCGACCGGAGGGGTTTGCTTGCGGTGTCGCGCGAATTCTGCTGGCGTTAGACCACTTCTTATCAATCCTGCTGAGGTAGGTTTGGGAAAGGACGTAGCCACAGACGGCTTGAATCTCAGAGACAAAGCCGGAGACGATTTTTTGCGGCTGCTGATCACGTTCTACATTCTACTTCAGTGCCGGTTGTACCTGCACTTCGTCCTTTTCGACGTCCTGAGAATCGTCTTCTGCACCGGAGTCCTCCACTACGCCGAACGTCGGGCCTCCGTTGGGCTTGGAATGCCTGTAAATGAATCGACCCGAAGCGTTGGAGCGCGAGCTGGCTGTCGCGAACCTAACCGAGCTCCCGAACGGCGATAGCTCGCCGACGTAAATGTCCACCTGGGGCATCACCCACTGCGTGGAGGCGATGACCTTGTTGTGCCCGTCGTCGTCGTCGGTGTTTTTACCGGGGGGGTGTGATGAGGCAACAAAGGGCGAAGAAAGGTTTTGCGATATTCCTGCTTTAAGGAACTCAAAATACAGCAAGAACGTTTGGATAGAGGTATTGCCGGGCGAAGCACCGGCTGAGAAGAGAGGGAATTGGGGAGAACTCGCGGTCTTACGCGCCTGCTGGAGATACCGTGTCGTCATCGATGAGACAACTTGGTGTTCAACGTGCAGTGTTATTATGTTGTGCTCATTATCGTAGTGTCGGTATTCGACAAACGAAAGTTGTGGGACGCTCAAAGCGCGTTAAGACAACACGATCGATCTGCCGTTGTACTGGACAAAATCGTGGGATGCTGAGCTACGGAAAGGATTGAGACAACGCCTTATCTCCTTATCAGAGTGTTACAGAGTTGTGCGAGAGGTATGTCCCCCCCTAAAGGCACACCGAACCCGAAACGAAACGGTCACCTTCATATCTAACCAACGTACGTTGATCATGATACTCTGTGGCCAAGACTCGAAGCGAAGCGTACGTTTTTCGGGGTGGGCAGTCAGTCGCCCTCCCACCTGTCTGATCAGCTCCGCTCGGTGAATTGCCCCCGGCGGCCTTTCTCCTACTGCGAGAGCAGCGACGGCGTCCAGATCCTTGAGCACCGACAACGGCAGCTTTGAAAGTTTCCCTTTGCCAGTTTCTTCCACAACGTTTGCGGTCCCACTCGTGCTGACTACCAACAGAGCATTCGAATTGTCGGTGGTTTCTACCAGCAGAGCTTCTCGGCCGCTTTGCAGGAATACCGTTTGTCCTGGAACCACCTGTAACGAACCACCCGACAGCAAAAGCGACCCGCAGGCCAGGTGAGCCGAGGTCAGGCAAGATCGGATTGAGGCATTAGACGCGATCTATAGTCCCGAACACGGCTGAGGATATGGCCATATCGGAGATACTAATATTAAGACGAGGCGGGCGTCTGCACCGGAAAACAGATTAGGCTCGGCAAGTTATCGATCCAACTATGCATACGGCAAAGCACGGCGAAGCCATCGCCAAACGCCTTGGGTTGGAGCTACAGCTTTGTGTTGACAATTAGGGAGATTTTACTTTTTAACTTCTGGGATGTTTTTTGCCAGCCAACCTGCTCGCCAAACCCACTTTGTCGGCGCAACCACCGCCGAAGCTGACATTGATGGAAACAATCCGCCACGTAGATACATCGAGGTTGTGCTTTCTTTGAAGACGCTCGACCACCGTGTTAGACAAGCAGACCACATTTTTAGCATTGTTCGACTTGCCTCACTCTCCGGCAAAGTATGTTGCCGCCCTCCTGGCTGCTCGACCACCGCCACCCTCTTGTCTCCCTGGTGAACTAGGACCGCAAGCCTGCCATCCTTCAGCGTGACCAGCGCTCCTTTCCGCCCGTCGACGGTCTCGGCTGGGGTTGCCGCCTGCACTGGTGTCGAAAACATCAGGTGTTGGGTGGCCCTCTTGCTCGTCTTTGTCTCGTCTCCGGTCGCCACCGCCACAGCAGCAGATACCCTGGGGCTTGATGAATCCCCCGTCTCCTCCGTCGCTGTCGCAAGAGTAGCCGACGCAGGGCTGTCAACGTCCTTTTTGTCGCTTGTGCCTGGTTTTCTACTCCGTTTTGAAACCCTTTGCCCCGTCTTATCTTTTGGTGTGTCTACCGTTGCCAGGGCTCCCCTCGTAGTGCCTGGCCCATCGAGGGCGCCTGTTGCTGGTTTGCTACCTCCACTCGTACGGACTATCGTTGACGATGCATTAGTTCTTGCCGCCCTG
Source organism: Ectocarpus sp. CCAP 1310/34 (assembly GCA_902602495.3). NCBI lineage: Eukaryota > Phaeophyceae > Ectocarpales > Ectocarpaceae > Ectocarpus > Ectocarpus sp. CCAP 1310/34. Next base: position 254,852 of record CACKRE030002880.1, on the reverse strand, counting down.
TCCCTCGAGTGGTCATCAGCGACTGAATTCTTGGAGGCCGTCAGTGACGGCGCCGCAGCAGCAGCGACCTTGAAACCTTTGCAACAGTTTAGCACCCTATCCATAGCCTTTACGCGGACCAGGGCACGTTGTTCTCGACTCGCGATGGCCATAAATCCAATCTCAAGTTTACGGCACATCTCGGACAGCAGCCATATGTCACCGTCCTCGGTGCTTACGGCCGGATTGTTGGCAGCAGATACTCCTCGCGCCTTGGTAGCTTTCAGTGTCGATTTGATCTTCTTTGTCGTGTCGAATGACTCTAGTGATATGTGTTCTGGCAGGGCCCGAGCCACTCGAATGAAGTACCAGCCGTCGGCGGACGGCCGGCCTCCCTCGGCTCGAACTAACAGACGTTGGAATCGACCAACAATTTCTCCTCGTCGACCGGGTGTGGTAAGCGCTTTGGCTTGCAGGCCGCTTGTTGCGCCCAAGCCGTCTCTCGCGATGCAATGCATTTCCTTTTGGTAGGGGGTGATCTCCTTCAGGAGAAGGGACTGCTGAGTCTGTTCATGAAGAGACAAGGGTCCCCCGCCACCCCGGTTATCATGATTGCTCAACCGCACGTATTGAGCGGGTGTGAGGCACAGCTCCTCCACACGAGGGGCAACGCCTACATCGAACACGCGCGCCGGGGCTTGTGGCCCTGGGTCCCGCTGCCCTATCCCCGACCCCCTTTCTTTCTCGGAGGAGCTCTGCTGCCACGTCCCACGGCAGTACACGGCTCCTGGGTCAGAAGCACGAGTCTCGAGCACGTCTATTCGCGTGCGAAATGTGATCGTCTCTCGCAGCAGTACAAGGAGTGCCTCCAGCGCGCCATTCTGTGTTGTATCTTGCTCTCTGAGTGCCTTCCCCAGTGCAGATAGGCCTCTGTTTCGCCGCTCTGTGTAGAGGGCGCCGGCGAGCAAGTTTGCGGCTTCGCGTATAAACTTCACCACCGATTTATCCGGGTGAACCTCGTCTGGTCGCCCCAGCTCCACGTCACTCCACCCGTCTACCCCCAGCACCCCGACCCGGTTCCCCGAGCTTCGTAGGGGTGCGCACACGAACGGCCACGGCCACGCCTTGCTGCTTCGATCACTGGCATGGCGGTCTTCGTCTACATCGTGGCTCCCATCCTGTTCCGATGACCCTTCCCAGCAAAGCTTCACGTCGAGGTGTTCCAGGGTAATCACTTCTCGCATCCGCCACCCCGGTACTCCCGCCTCCGTGTCCCTGAACTGCTCGTACCTCACGTCGTAGCACTGGTGCCCCCATGCCCGCACGACCGTTGCGGGGAGCCACGAAGAGGCATACCACACCTCAACAACGTCACCCACGCGAAAGTTCGGCGGCTTCGGCCCGCCTTCCTTCGCGGCTTCCTGGAGGCTGACTGGCTCTGGGGCGCCCGTGTCCATCCTGGACGCGATGCCTTCGCGGTGCTGTATCACACGGATCTCTCCACCGGGGTCATCCAGGCAGCTTAGGCTGACACCTTCGCCCCGACGCAGCTCTCTCCCCTTCATCGCGCTATTGGGGGTGGCCGCCTCGTAGAGCAAGGCGTGTCCACCCGATTGAAGCACACCGACGTACGCGCGGCATCCCGGGAGCACCTTGGAAATCTCGGTCAGGACGGCTTCCTTCGCCTCGTTTCCGGAAGGCTTGCCGTTCAGGCACACATTCGATAGTTTCTTGAGCGCCTGCGCCCGAATCGCCGCTCGTCGTTCTCTACCTCGCACGCAGGCCAGCGCAACGCCTACTTCGCTGGCAACGCGGGCTGCGAAGGCACCATCTTCGACACTACCATTTCTGCTGCTGATTGGAAGTCCATCATGCTGTGTAATTGTTGCGGCCGGACCTCCGGCTTTACTCCAGCCACCGCTCCGTTCAGGGGATCTAGTATCGTCACTTGCTCGGCCCTCGGCCTTGCCGCCGTCTTTTCCCACCGCACCGTTCGCGCGCCCATTGTTTGGCACCCTAGTCCGAAGGACAAGCGCAAAGCCGCGCGCTAGCCTATCTGCACCGATCCAGGATCTTCCCACCTTGAAACTATAGTCGCGAAACGGCGCTGCTGCTAGTACCCCGCACGTCATCTTCGGCCGAATGACGAGGCCCTTCGGAATGTGCACGGCGTGGTTGGGCGCGGCTGCCCTGTGTTTTCTCTTCTCCCGTTTTCCGTAACTGTTCGTCTTTGGCGGTGTGGTTTCGGCTCCCGTGCCCCTGATAGCGGCGTCCGGGATAGGCTCGGGCTCCATCTTCAAGCTGAACTCTTCGGCATCCTCATCATGCAGGAGGCTGTCGACGCGCTCGTTGGAACGATAGTACTTTCGACCTCCTTCGCCTGCCGTGGCGATCAGGCCCTGGACGCAGCGAATACTGCCGTCGTTGTCCAACTGCCACACTTCCGCGAAGTCGATCGACGGCAGGCACTCGACGAGCGATAGCAAGGCTAGTTCTAGGACGTCTCGGGACCGGGTGTCCCCGGCCACCGTTACCTGCAGAGACAACGTAGGAAGTCGAAGCGGCAGAACGATTGATAGCCTTACAGTTCTGCGCCATCCATTGTGCCACGGAGAAAATTGAGAACCAATGGGGTACAGGTAGGTGACGTAACAGCGACTACCCGCCCCTCATTGCCTTGTTCAACTCGACCTCCCGAGTTTTCTGTTTGCTCTCTGTCGCCCTCTTTTCGAAACATTACTCGGTTTCACTATATCAGTAGCGCACGTCACGTGATAGGTGGCCTCACCTTTGCCAGATGAGTAAGATGAATAGCCTTCCTGACCTCATCCAGCACAGGCCCCACCGTTTTTCCGATCCACGTCAGGTGTTCCACGACCTCGGCGGTAAGCGGGACGCCCTTTCCCGCGCTTGCGTCATCTTCGGCGACTACCTGGCGCATGTACTTCTTGGGGACATTGAGCTGCAAAAGCCCGTCTTCCCACCTAGAAAGCGTAGCGTTGGAATAAACAAGATGTAGACAACGGCAGAAATGTTAGTTTGTGCCTGTGATCCTACGCCACACACGACTCCTTGTCAAACGCTTATATCACGTAAGATTGGAGCATGGCGATCCTGGTGAAACGCATCAGACGAGTCGATCACGTTCGTGTCTTACTCCAGATGTCACTGCGGGAAGACAGCGCAAACACGCGCACAGGATATGCTCGCCGTTGTACGATACCCAGCGAATGTGCGAGTCTCCATAAAGTCAACAGAATGTGAACGAAGCTCGAAGTGCAGAATTTTGAGGGGGGCTACGGACAGGGTGCGTACACAAAGCCAACCAACCAACCAAAACGCACAAGTGCTGTGTTTCGAACGTACTTCGGTGCTATTGGGCACGTTCGGAACATCTTTCCGCATTGCCGTACAAGGCTTCCCTCCCCACCCTTTGTGGCCAGGTAAGATCGCGGACAGAGAGGCGCACACTTCTTAATGTTTCCGGTGTTCAGCATTCGCCTACCAAAGTGCACCGTTACACTGATGCCATTGCGTATGGGTTCACCACTTCTAAGGCATGTCAGCGGCATCTCTATTGCGCCGTCCTCGTCCTCCGCTCATGCCCTCCCTCCTCCTACCTCACTGTATACACAGGCATGCCGCGCTTGCGCGATATCTTCTCCACAGACCCGTACACCACCTTAGCAGCGGTCCCGGTTGGCACGTCTTCAAGTTTTCCAAAATCCGGCAACCCTCTCGGCCGAACGAGTTTCAGCCTTTTCACGTTTCGGTTCTCGCCTCGGTTTAGCGGTTCCATCCGGTGCATGAACCAGTCCCGCCAGCTATCATCACCGACCAACGCCCCTGTCGTGAACCCTTGCGCCCCCACCATTCCTATGCACCCACTGTCTCCAGCGCCTACGAGAGGCACACAGACCTGCGGCCGGATAACTTCAGACTCTGGACCTGGAATAGGTTTCCGAGAAGCCGCCGCTGTGCCGGGAGGCAGAGGTGGTGGCGACTGCGTTTCGTCTCTTCGGGGAATCTTCGTCTGGAGCTCCTCGGGTTCTGCCTTGCTATTGTCGGTCAGCCTCTCAGCATCGTGTTCGATTCTCGATGATGCAGTACGCTGAGCCCCCGTTGCGTACCCTGTATCGTCAGTAGCAGGACACCTTTTGACGGAGGACTTCGATTTCGAAGCTTGTTCCCGCTTAGCATCCCCCTCTTGCAGGGAAGGGGTTGAGGCAGTACGTTCGTCCTGATCCGCCCCACGACTGTTAGGGTTAATAGCTTCTATTCCTATTTCATCAAATACCGCCTCAGTTGATGTTGAAACTTTCGCGGCACCCGCATGTCCCACAAATCTTTCCTCGCGTTCGGTTGCCGAAGAACCGACCACAACCGCCGTCTCCGCGTCGACACATTTGAAAACAGTGTCGGGATTGGGTAGTTGACCGTCACCCGCAGACGTACTCTCCCAGGGACGCTCTTCGCCTTGATCCAGCGTCCCAACCTTAAAGGTGACATCAGCGTTGTCAACTTGCTGTTGCTGTTGTTTTTGCCTCACAATTGAAGCAGTCAAAGCCTGCTGTATGGCTTCAGGGTCTTGCCGTTGCACGTCTCCGTCTCTTCGAACAGTGGCTTGGACATGCTGGCCGTTCGATGATGGGCACATAACTTCCGCAATAGTCCGCCCAGGCTTCAAAAAGCCGACAAAAATGCTGCAGCTACGGTTGGGTTAACGTGTTTACGTGAGCACACACAAGGGGCGAGTTTGGCCGGGACAATCAATTTTTCACAAGTACACCGCTCGGAAGAACCACATGCTTACAGCAGTACATGCCGGGTACTCGCTCGCAGAGGACAAAGGGGCATCCAGCTTTGGAGAGAAATGGAGCCCGGACATGCCAGCGGGCGAGGGAAGCAGAAGCAGAGAGTACGGCCTCAGGACCGTAGAGAAAGAGAGCCGGGGAAGCGGCGGTGGGGGGGAAGAAACGACGACCGGGCACTGCTGTAGAAGCGAATAGGGCGGCCGAGGCAGCACTTGTGGCGACCTATGTACCTGGCTGATGCTGTTGCGCCCTGTTTCCCTCCCTGCTGTATGAAATACTCCTTCATGTATGTCCTTTGTATTGCCTTCGGCCTCTGTGCTGTGTTTCTGTGGGGTTTTTTTCATGACCTCCCTGCCTACTCTGCTGTGTTGGGTACCGTGATCTCGCTTTGCTGTTGCCTTTGTTTTTGTACGCCTGGCTGTCTGCCCATCTGCCGCCTATTTGTCCTGTTGGCTCCGTTACTCCCATGCCCTGGTGCGTAGTGCCTGGTGCTGGTACGTTACCCTTTGATTTTTCTTTGGGCGGGTGTGGGAAGCGTCCTCCTTTGTTTTTGTTTTTGTTATATTTTGATCGGTTTCCGAGGGCTCTCTTCTCGAACGGTCGGTGCGATACCTGTTCTTTTCTTTCCGTCATTTTGTTTTCTTGTTCCGAGTGGTTTGTACCCTATTTTTGTTTTGTTTCCCCGCGGCGTCGTATGTGCCTGGTTTTGAGACCACGGGCTCCACATTTCTTGTGGACTCTTAATGTGAGAAACAACAACAAACAACAATACTTGCGGAAACGCCCGTACCGGTCTCGGGAAAAACATGTTAACATACGGTGCACTGCTGTGTTTGCCACCACACACACCGTGCGCTACGGAATGCCTTCAACAAGACACAAGTTCCTACCTCGTGAGATAGGTTTGAAGCTCTCGGATGAGATCGTCAGTGACGAGCGATACACAGTCGGCGCGCTTCCGACCTTCGCAGAGAGCCTTGATTCGACGGCGAGATTCGCGCTGCGCCTGGCGCATGGACAGCACGTCTTCGTCGCTGGGGTTATAGATCTCATCGCTGTCGAACTCCCCTACCAGCTTTGCCTCTCGCTGTTGCCGCCCTGCAACAAGGGCGGCAATGCGCTCCTGCTCCAAACGGGCCTACCCAGTTCGAATAAAACAAGAAGAGTGAGACTGCTGCGCAAGCACGATTTCTGTATCACACAGAACAGCTGGATAATATGTTCAAAGAATTCGAGACGACGAGAAATTCTACAAAGAGTATGCATAGTCTACATAGTCTATTCGAGAAACAACGAGGTTGTAATTTATTTAGGTGAACCACAATGCACGTTTACCTGGTGCGGTCTTGTCGGCTTTGGCTCGACACGAGATCGGAAAATACCGCAAGTGTTCTCAATTCTCAGGTTGTTTGCCCGAGCTAATGGCCTCGTCTCCGATCACACATTGAAGATGTGCTGTTGTTTAAAGTAGGTATTAGTCCACCACAAGTTGCCTAGGCTCTACAGTCTACGAGAACTAAAACTATCGACTTTGTAGGCTACACGATGACTATTGTACATGTATGTTGTAGACGACCGAGACTGCTGCTGCTGTCTGACCGCCGTTAGACTACAAGTTTTCGCAGGAAAATATTCCCTCCCGAAACGTGCGCACGATACAGCTGTGATTCTTCCTTACATGACGCCAGTGACAACAGTACCACTCGACACGCAAGGGCGCGTGTGCGCGCGTGTCAGTGAACGATGTACGTGCGTGCTGTCATGGCCTACTCGCAGGGCTGGAAAGATCGTATCCACTCGCACCAGTTCGGCTTCGTTGGGGGCCTCTTTCGCCAAGGCATCGAGGTTGCTGAAGAAATCCGCCACCAGACGCTTCGCGCGCCTGATCCTGGTCCTGTTGTACTGGCCAAGGTCGGCCGCATCCATTGCGATTCACAAGTAAGACACCGGGACGCTGGTGGACCTGCCCGGCTGCCGTTGGCCGGTGGATTGATTGTGTGTGTGTATGCCACACACGACCCACGACCCCCCCCCCTCCACTTCCCCCCTAAGTTGTCTCTTCTCCATCCAGCGAGCCCCGAACCCACCTCTCTCTGGTTGACGGTTGACCATGGGATGTGTGCGCACACGCACCTGTGCGCGCGGCTGGTGAGAAGTAGGACCTGCCGGATCCTTTTGGATTTCCCGCTGAGCGTCCTCTCGAAAGCACCGAGTCCGGCGGATCGCTGCGCCAACTTCTTCAACGTGCGTGGACGGTGTGCGGGCAAACTTTTGGGGGTAGTTCTTGGAAGCAACAGGAAGCAACCGCGCAGTGACCCACACAAGGGTACATCAGTTGACAGCAGCCTCGACGAAGCAGCCTTGCGACGGTTTCCAGAATCAGTGCCATTCAACCTTGGCCAAGGAGGGGGGGTTGCACCGGGAGCAGTGGTGATCAGAAGCTGGGGAGGAAGGAGGGAGAGAATAAGGAACAACCGCACCTTCAACCTGCAAAACCAGCAGCTACAAGGGCTTCGAAACGTCGAGAGAGAAAGAGGCAGCTACGGGTTAGGGTTACAGACCCACAGCAGCCCGGTCTCCCGGAGGGAGAGAAGCCGGCTACAGGATTAGCCAATCGGGAGCACGCTGTGCAGGCGCGGGGGCGGGTGGCGGAGGACCTAGACCAGGTATGTGCGTGTTTGTGTGTGGATCGTGCTTGGCAGCCCCTCTTCTCTTCGCCGCGTGCAGCCCGGCTGCTGTCTCTTTCTGGAGGCGGCGGATTCCACCTTTTTACCGGCCGCCGTCGCCCGCGCCGCCGCCGCGTGGAGAGTATGAGCGGCAGGCAGGACTCGACGATACACATACCCCAGCGCGTGACCCTTTCTCTTCTCAGCGAGCGTCTTCCCTACACCGCCGCATTTTGAGGGTGTATCCTCTTGGTGTCAACAAGGGAATTTGCTGAGTCCGCGCTGCGGTTGGGTCTTGCAAGAGCAGAGCGATCCACATGGGCAGCACTGCTGCTGACGCCCTTGGTTCAATCTTCCGTCACCCGAGTGCGTTCACGGAACCTCCGTCTTGCCAAAGGCGTACCATCCGTTGCTTGGCACACACCCTACTTCCCATGCTTTAGTGTGGATTTGTGTGTCTCCAGACGCCATTTGCGTCGATCCAGCTTGTGTCCGCCGCGTGCTGTGTGGACAACGAGTACGTAATTCGAGAGGGCAGCATTCTATCCACCTGCCGTACGCATACATAGAATCGTGAACGCTTCTCGATGTCATTATCCACAGGGACTCACAAACCTGACACGAAGGGATCTATCGTGGGTACAGCAGTAGTAGATGATGCATTCGGTTTACTTGGTTTTCGCTGCGAAGGGCTCTCATGCTTTCATGTCGCAGCAAGCGCTGCTGTGCTGAGGATTTTCGCGTGGGCCGAGCAGCACATGCGACTTAAGTAAGTCGTTTTTGCCTACCATAGATCTACAGCAGTAAATATCACCGATGTGATGCCTAATATCACCTCCCGTCGAGCGTCTCGTACGAAAAGTGTGGCCCTGTGCTCTCGTTAACCCCTTTGGGTCTAGCTCTTTTTTTTTTTGCGGCAAAAAAAGGGGGGGGGAGGAGAGTGCGGGGAGAGACAGAAGTACAGCAGAGAAGACGAGTGTACTTCTGTAGACGCAACAGCTGTCTCCACCCATAGGCCATGAGGGCTGCCCGCGACAGGACGGTGGACACAGCCAGGATCATAGAAGGGTTGATGTGGTTGCGATGCGGCCAGTAGCGCAGTTTTAGGCTTGTAGAACTCGAAAAGATCATTCAAGCCGCCTGAACTTCTCTATGTTCAGTATATTCAAATCATCAACAAAAATAATCAGTGAAAATGATCAGTGAGAGGGCTTGTAGACCCATAGCTGGTTCTTTACTTGTGTGCTTCTCTTTCCCCTCCCCAATGTGAGCCCTGCCGGCTCACTACAGCTCCTGTGATTTTCCCATGATTCCCACAAGCACGCAAGCACACACCAGCACACACCTACCTTTGCACTAGTGGCTCTCTGGGTTCGGCCGAGGGTATGTGTGGGGCTATGCTGATAGTGTATGTGTTACTACCTACTGCTGTATGTTGGACTCTATACGGCTGCTGCTGTGTAGAATAGCCGCAGACATGATGACTGTACTGGATCTTGGGAGTGTACGATTTTCGAATTGGAAGCATATGCAGCATACCACGATATCCTGGCCTGTTTGGGCTTGAAGTGCCCCTTTTCGCTGTCCTCCTGTCTTTGCTTTATTGGCTTCCTAGGTTCGGGCGAGGGCGTGCATGTGGAGCTTTTGATGTGTGTCTGTGAAAGGATATGGGGAGAGATCCATGGTGGTATTGTTCGCATTTAGAGCAGTGTGCATTTTTCTAGTTTTGGCCGTTTCCAGGGACCTTGATATTTCCCGCTGGCACTAACGTCTTTTCATTGGCCACCGGGTAGCGCGGTCGATGCGAATAATAAAGACACACCTACCTACTGACTTGCCAACACCTGGCGTGGAGGGATACAGGGCGGCAACTCCATGGCATGCCACAACATCAGCATTTACAAACAAATGACCATTCAATGATCTGTCAGGACGCCTGTAGACCCAAAAGGGTTAAGATCCCACACCACTATTGTTTGAGAAATGAGACAAATCTGGCGAAGGCATCAGCCGAGAACATTGAAGTACACCTATTACAACCGTTCCGCTTGAGAGAGTATATTGGACTGAACAAGCACAATTTGTCGCGTCTTGGAACTTGGCAGAGATTTGATACGAGACTGAGAGGCACAAAGTCACGCGTTGAAACACCTCGGTAGAGTAGGCACGTTGGCACTCATAGAGGGCAACGAGCACCGGGTTCATCAGCTAGCCCCAGCATGACCACAGCAGCAGTAGTCGAACATGACATGTACGCGCTTCTCTTAGCCCTACGAGGTCAGGTACTTGGATGTGACTACAGGTCCGATTCAGTTTGAAGTTCCGATACAGCGTGTGGGTCTCAGTTTAGCGACCCCTGTTTAGCGACCACAAAATCACCTGGCACCGCCGCGTCCCGGTAGAACTGCCTCGCTCGACTATATTGTTGTTAGTTCGGTTTAGCGACCTGCCCTGAATAGCGGCGACATTTCGACGTTTTCGCATCTAGCGCTGCTAATAGTAGTGCGCTTGCCGCTTGCCGCATCCTCCGTCCAGGGATGAGAAGGCCCTCGTGTCACCAGGTATATTGCTATTTCTTGCATAGGTACATCCTCTGTGCGGACGGTTATCAGAGAGAGACGTGCACGTGCTCTCATACTGCTACTGTAATCTTGCACTCTCCTCGTACTACTCCTGTTCGTCACCCGTACATAGATAGGCGGGTGCCCCTTCCCTGGGAGCCCCACACATGGACTCAACCTCACTGATGCACCGCCCTTGCCTCCGTGATTTTTGTGTGTATACACGAATGTCATGTAAGGTCTTGAAGCAAAGTTGTGAGAAGGAAAAAAAAACAGAGTCAAATCATCCCAGTCACGAAAAGGTTGAGCGGTGCTCAACATGACAGGAGAGAAGTAGACTCGTAGGACTCGTGTGTGGGTCTACTCTTTCCTCTCGGCCAATGAGGCTTCGTTTTCATCCCCTCTCTCCCATACGTCATCAAAGTTTGGCGTGAAGTCGTGCCCAAAGCCTCCGTACGTTGCCACGCCGGTCGAACGTTTTTCGAGTTGCGCTTTTCTCCTCTAAGGAGAAGGCTGCTGCTCGGCGGTGGTCTCCATCTTCTCTCTTGTTGCCTACTTAAAACAAAAACCACGACACACTAGATGCACTTGCTTTTCCTCCACGTCGATCCTTACTTAGGTGGCACTCTCGGTGTGTGTGCGTGCGTTTTGTGAATGCAGTAGGTTGCATTCGATACCGCACCCCCTGCGGCCGATTTTCGAAGCTCGATGACCCCGCGACGAACCCAAAACCAAATGATCCATACGACATTTATGGCACCGTCGCTGTATGTGTCCCAGAGAAATAAAGCTTTGAAAATCTATCCAGGGGGTGTAGTATCGTTTACGAAGTACAACCTACTTCGATATTTCTCGATCCATGAAATGTGTTGTGACAGGGGGAATGGGGGCGGCGGGGTGGAACGAGGAGGGTGGGGGGACGATCGCACCACCGGGCCTTCCTTGTCTTTAGCCATAGTGTTTGCCCCGAGCCTCCTTAGCAGTATTATTCTTCAGCATGGTGCCCCAACACGTTTTGGGCCCCGCCAACGTGTGTATGTGTGTTCGAGTTTGCTTGCCAATATCTCTTGCCACAAAATAAACACCGATGGCCTCCTCCCGTGCTAGAATGCCGATACATTTTTTATTCGCCAACCCTGCTGCATTCGAGAAAACGTATGATAGGAGGTAACCCCGATCCAAATCGTTTTTGCTGTCGAGCTTGAAACGACCCTCCCCCTTGTCTTCGAGAACGATACATCATTGATCCCCTAGCCGTCGCCCCTTCCCGTATCCCTCTTCTGCTGCTCTCAGCGAAGAAGAAGCGGCTGTCTGCAGCGGCAGCGGCAGCATCATCGTCATCGGCAGTAGCCGCGGCGATCTGTTCGCGACAGTCTTCGTACTCCGCACCCAAACCAGCAAGCATGCTCGGGGCAGGTGGCAGCGGCGGAGGCGGTAGTTGCGGCAGCACGCGATCCTCCTCCTCCTCCTCCACTACAGCCTCCGGCCGACCAAGCCGAGAGATCGGGCTGAGGACCAGGGGCCAGACGGGCGCGGGCACTGCAGGCAGGGGGGGAGGATCTTACACGGCGGCGGGGGCGGGGGCGGGGGCGGGGGACTGCGCGGGGGCGCTGACCCGGTTTGACAGCTCTCTGGGGCTCCTGACGAGGAGATTCGTGGACCTGATCCAGGCCGCCCCGGGGGGCACGCTGGATCTCAACGCGGCGGCTAAGGATCTGGAGGTTCAGAAGGTGTGTGTGAGGTGTTGCAGTGTGGAACACCGAGGGGGGGAGGAGGAATGAGAAAGGTCTGGGGCGTGTGCGGAAGAGTAAGAGTTGCACACGGACAACCACGTTGCCCGAATTTTTCGCCAAGGTTGGAGGTTTGCCCTTGGCAGGGGAGGCGGGAAATTGACCAGCTTAATCGATCGATGGCGGTGGATTGGCAGGGAAAAACGGACGCCTTAGTTTTACACGACTCTCTTGGTATCTTCGGAATGGTGTACCAGAAAGAACCAGCGGAAGCTCGTCAACTTTTGGCTGGCCAATTTGGTGGACCTTCGGCCGAAGTGCTGGTGAAATTCCGAAGCGCTTGGTAGATGTCAGCTGTGGCATGTCGGGTGTTTTGGCTTTTCCTCCGTTGGAAGTTTTTCCCGATAATAGCGTCTCTTGTCCTCATAGTGCTGAAGCTTTTCGCAACATGGTGCTGTGGTTCAGTTGTCCCTGAGCTCTCTCAATGGCTTGTTGGGTCTATGATATTCAAGAGTTCTGACCTAATTATCAAATCCGTCTCAAGTGTTGTATACCTCTGCAATTACGTTCACGGTGCTATGGTACGCTTATGTCCATCGAACAGCGGCTGCAGCAGCATTGGGTGCAACCTGTAACGTTGTATTTCAGTAGATTGCACCACAACGGACGAGAGAGTGGTGGGTGGAACACCCGCCGTCGTACGATGTCTGCCCTGGCAGCGGATGATGAAACACCTGATGGGCGATGCTCTAGCAGAAGACGAAGCGGCTCCAGACCGCGGAGGTGCTTGCGAGTGTAAGACCTGCTGCTGTTGCCACTGGATGGTGACCGCGGGAAGAGTTTCGTGCCCTAGACGGAACGCGCGGAGGTAGGTCTTTGCCTCCTCCCTGCAGACAGCTAGTTGTGTCTACCGACGTCTGCCTTGGAGCCTGCTGAAGGTCTTGCTCAGGCCGGCCATGGCACGGAAGCTGGCCGATTCGTCAGGGTCTGTAGCGTGGTTGGCCTGAGTAAGACCTCCGGCATGCTCTAAGTGGACGTTATGTCTCCCGAGGTCTCTCTAGAACCTACCGCAGGTCTTGCTCAAGACCTATGCAAACCACGCTTCAAAAGCTGAGGGATATTCCGAACGTTAAGCTTGACCGAGTGCGCGGCGATGAGGTCGCGCTCTTGGTCAAGGTTCATACTCAGGATCGCTTTTAGCCTACGTAGCATGACTGCCTGGGCAAGAGCTTGAGCAGGTTGGCAACGACGCCGTAGAGTGGACGCCATGCCTTCCAACGTCTGTAGAGCCTCCGTACACTCTTGCACCGACCTACCACGCTACAGAAGCTGAGGGACTTTCCGACCACGAAGCTTTACCGAGGATGCGGCGAAAGAGGTCGCGTTCTTGGTCAAGCTTCATGCTCGGGGTCGCCTTTAGCCTACGTAGCATGGTCGGCCTGAGCAAGAGCTTCCGCGGGCTCTAAAGACGTCGGGAGACGTGACGGGCGGTCTGCAGGCAGGAGGTCAAGGCGTACCTCCGTGCGATTATTGTTGGGCGCAAGCCTTCCCTCATGAAGTCTCCGCTGCCACCGTCCAGCGGCAACAGCAGCAGGTCTTGCGCTCGGTCGCACCTCCGCGGTGTGGAGAAGCTTGGTCTCCTGCTGGCGCATTGTCATCAAGCTGGATGTGCCGCGACCCTGGCCTTGCTGCCGGGGCTAACTATTGAGACGGTTGTCTCCGGGTTCGCGCTGCGGCTCAATGTTGAAGGACACACGTGGTTCAGCCTCTCTTTGAGAAAGGGAGCACGCGGTGTACGATATGGATTGTGAGAGACGCGGCAGCTGGCCCGTTGTATTCGTATGCGGGTTCAGCGTGTCCGCTAGCTCTATCTGTGACAGCACCCCCGAAGGTTGTAGATCACCCACAGGTCGTCTGACGTCACAATCTACGAGGCATTATGAGGGGACATTCTCAGCAGTAGTGGGCGTGACATCACACTTCCTCCTTGACAAGAAAACGTGCTGCACAGGAACGTCCCCCTTCAATTCCACCCCCCCCAGCGAAATTCCTCGAAAAACATATTGCCCTCCCCGTTTCTCTCTCTGACACCTCCCCCCCCCCCCCCCCCCCCCCCCCCCCCCCCCCCCCCCCCCNCCGCCCCGCCCCCTCCCACCGCGCTACGCCCGACAACCTACTAGCGGCGTATTTATGACATCACGAATGTCCTGGAGGGGATCGGCTTGATCCACAAGACCTCCAAGAACCACATCCAGTGGAAGGGGAAGGGGGACGGTTTGGGAGAGGGCAAAACTGTGGAGGAGAACGAAGTGCAAGTGAGAGCCATGGGCAAAGGCAGAGAAAGGGGGGGGGGGGGGGGGGGGG
>CACKRE030002880.1:184542-228749 GCA_902602495.3 Ectocarpus sp. CCAP 1310/34 | reverse complement strand
CGGTGAGAACCCGGCGTGCTCCGTCCCGGCTTTGTAGGGATGCGAGGTCAATGGTCTAACGACTACGGCATGCACGACTATGAGTACACCCCCACCCCCACCCCCCCACCCCCGGCCTCTGCTTGCGCCACCTGTCGGTTCTCCAGGCGGACGGAATGCTGGACGCGTTTTTCGATACTCCGAGGCGGGGAAAGGGCATTTGAAGACAAGCCCCCCGTTCGTCCACAGCAACCCACCTGCGCCGTCCAAAACATGGAAGCCATGTGCAGTATGGGCGTGGTCCCGGAATACTGTTCATTATGCTACAAAATGTTGTAACCTGCTATTGAGGGCATCGCCGCTGAACCGCATCGGCAGTTACACGGTACAGTCGTTTTGACTACCGAGGTGCAGCCGTGCCACGAGATTTTGGGACCGCTATTCAGGGCATCCCGCTAAGCATGGAACCGCTATACCTGGACCACGACTGTAGCTGCAAAGGCGGTTACGTTGTGACCTCTGTCCTCGGGTTGCTTGGAACGCGTTAGCCTTGAACCGAGCACGGGGAGTGCTGATTGGCGGGTTCTTGTGCGTGCAGATGCCTTCCTAGTTGGGGGGAAAACCCGACGTTGTTCCCTGTTACCGGCTATGCGAGATGCGCATAGGGCGGCGTATTTGGCTGTGTTCGATGACCCATGGCGTGGTAGAAAAGTGAGTAGAAAGAAGTGCGCACTCTCACACTGTCCGCGCAGGTATGATCCCCCCACCCCAAGACCTGCTTTTTTTGGTCATCGCCCCCAAAAGTAGCCCCAACGCTGTGGCTAGTGTCCTCTACGCTGGTTTGCGTGTGTGCGCGTCTCTCAGGAGGTCTGTCCCTGAATAAGGTGTCGGGGGTGGCTCAGCACACGTCGGCACCTCTTTTGTCATCGTGCCTACTGGTAATTTTGTCGAGACGGCGCAAATATGTAGGGAGGCGACGGGGTTGGGACATTTTTGTCGAGATGGCGCAAATATGTAGGGAGGCGACGGCGTTGGGACAAGGAATACATATCAATGTTAGTTTTTGTGCGTTTCGATGAGCATGACGTGACTGGTAAAAAAGGGAAAGTCACACCCTTGGCCAGGCGTGGGTATTTATCTCTTTGTCTGTTGCCGTGGAGATAGAACAGACAAAGCAGAGGTGAAGTGGTCGAGAGAAATCGCGGGTTGTGACCTTTTCTTGACACGTAGAAATATGCTTTTCCGTGGTATTTTCTGGTTCTTTTGTTCGGTACAGGATGGTACGCAGGTTCCGAGCAGTTTGTTTCTGTTGGTGTGCGCGCGAATCATAAGTGTGCATACAAACGTGGCTTTTTATGTGTCTGTATGATTTACAACGTGGGGATGCAAGCGTCATGGGGGGTTGTTTTAGCGGGAGCGTTTTTGACAGCGTCTCGATAGATTTAAAGTTAACTAATCCTGATCGTTTTCCAAGCCTGTTTTTCGGAGTGGCGTGTTGGGAAAAAGTTGGGTCTCTCCCTTGTGATGCATGTCATCTTCGAACATGCATGCTCTCGCACCAACAGTGCATAGGAGAGCAGGTTTTCGTTCCGCGTCACGTATTTTTTCGGTCTTGCGCAAAAGGTGGGAGAGGGAAACGGGGTTGGTATTCAAATAGGGATTTACCGCTTTACAGTTGTTAACAGATGAGGTTACGTTCGTTCGGGTCGTGTTCTCTTGGCGCGCTTGTACTTGCTCGGATTTGGTTTTGTGTCGTTTTTTTCGTGGTTAGACCGTGCAACTTGTGTTTGCACAACGGATGTTTTTTCGCAACACCTCCCATTTCTTTGTTTTTTTCGGGCAGTAGGAGCGAGAGTAGACGGCAGACAAAAAATGAGCCGTCCCGCACTGGATTGTTTTGGTGGTTTGTATTCCGTGGGTGTGTTTTGAGGCCGGAGGTTTTGGAGGAGGCGTCTTTGGCGCAGGAGGGGGGGTTGTTCGGGAATATCGCCTCTAGTATAGCGTCATGGCGTCGTCTTGCTATCCCTGTTCTCCTGTGGGTCAGAAAACAGCATAAATACACAACTCAATCACGAGAGGGCAATGCCTCTCCAAAGGCAAAGGTTGCTTTCGGGGGACACCGTACTAAAATCTTACGTACCTGGGATTAATCCCTATCGAAAAAAGACAAGTATTTGGGTGAAAGCATCGGATTGCCTGGAGTCGTTCACCATCTTTCTCTCACGAACCTGGGGGTGCGCATTTGGGACCCGTTCAATCTCTCCCGCTCCGATGCCCAGACCCTAGCCCAACAAACGCCCACTCCCTTCCCGCGGGAGAGGGCACACAGCGGTAGACGGGTGAAACACGGATTGGTGGGCATTATTCAAATCGTTGTTAACGTTTGATCGGGGGAGTCTATCCAAAAAGGAGAAAGGAGGTGCAGCTTGGCAAACATCTCCTGGTCGACTATGGTGTTGACAAATTCTCTTGAAGGCACTTCTCAAAGGTCTCGGATAAGATCACCACGTCCTTGGCGGACGAAATAGCTTTTCCCCTCCAGAGTTCTGTTGTTCAGATCTGCCGTGCCTGTCGGGAGCGGGTCAATCGGTCAACCAGCAAAGCTTTCTTTGACTTTTTTTATGCCGCCAACACAACGCCTCAGCCCTGGAACACGGGTCACGGGTAATAGTACGCTACCACAGCTCATGACAGTCAGTCTTCATGGGCCGGCCAAGCGTGGATTGCAAGCGCTGGTATGACAAAACGGGGGGAAGCGCTCAAACACAAAGTCTTGGACGAGATTTTTTTTATCTACGGTACTCACTGCAGGCAGGAAAGGTGGGGCATGAAACCAACGCCACAAAAAATTAGCCTCTTTGTGACCCCGGGTGATACGTCAAACACATACATCGAAAGGTGTCCAAAACGGCGCCAGAAATAAACGGGTGAACACACTGTACATCACGCCCCCTCACGGGGTCCCAGGTCATCGCCTTCAGAAGCATTTTGTGCTTACAACCGCACTGAGACTGACGTCATTTCATTGGTCAGTCGGTTAGCGCGGTCGATGCCAGTAAAACAAACAAACGCACATGCTGCGTTCACACCTCCCGAAACGCGTCCTCGATAGTTGGACGAGTGGTGCCCTCATTCTGCTACAGTCCTTCCGGAAAAAATAAAAAAACGCAACAATTCCGTCGATCTGGCTGCAAGCTCCAAGCTCGGCCTGATGGTGGCAGTGACGGTGGCGGCCTACCCAAAAACCTCCTCGATTGTACAGGTAACAGACAAGCGGGGCCATCGATCCGCAACTTAACGCCGAACCGGAATCATTCATCCCGCACCAGAAATATCAACGCAGGGGCTACGGGCTGTGCTTGGTGGTTCCAATTTCAGACAGCACGCGTCATGCCGGCCTCCTCATTCTGATTGCCGATAAATAGTTTGGGTTTGTGTTGCGATTCATCCCCTGCAGAAGAGGAGAGTCCGCATTTCTCGCGCACTGCTGTCCCTGGAAGTTGTTTCCTTCCTTTTCATGGGCGTCGAACCTCCTTCGCGCTCTTCGCCAACACCTCCGAACTCTTGGTGTTGCCCCTGCGCGATGGATGACAACAAGAATTATGCCGAGCACCCTGCTCGCAGACCACAGGGCAGTCCCTCCGAACAGAACCCTGTCGACAAAAAAGTACAAGCGCGCACAGGAAACAAGCAGGGTATGTCAGAACTCCTTCTGAAATTTTTACTGTGTTCCATTCAAAGTGGCAAGCCCCACAACTGATGCGTGAAATAGTGAGAGGGCGCGTAGACTCGGAGGATCAGCAACGTTTCGTGATGGTTTCTGGAGGATACGCCAGTATTTCATCCGTAGCCGTCCCTTCCAGCCACTGCTGTGGTATGCCCGCGCTCTCGGCTACACCCTGGGCATGCTGTCGGTGTTGCTTCAGCATTGCTAATACCTCGGCTGTCGGCAACGCTCTCAATACTGCCAGCTCCGCTACTACCCTTGGCGACTCTCTCAGCGTCACCAATTGTCCCGTCGGTGGATAAACAAGCACGCTGACACGCAAAGAAGCGTTCGACGTTGCTGACGAAATACCGCACTCTTCGTAAGCACTGGGAAGACCCTGCTGCTGCAAAAACGAACCTGGTGTTGTGTTTGCTGGTTCACGAGAAGTCGGCGTCGTTGGAGTTGGGCGCAAAATCCAGCCCGTCGGGATAGGCCTCTTCGAATCTGCCGACAACATATTTCAGTCTCGCCTGTCCGTGTTAAGCGATGGAGGCGTACAAAGCCATCATGTCGTTGTGACGTAGACAAAACAACACGAAACTGAAAACGCTGTGGTGGCCACCAAGCGAGTGGATGGTGCAGCTTTTCGCCCATACGAAACAAGTTTTTCGCGCATGAGAAACAAGGATATGTAGCTTCGAATGATTGGCGATTTAATCCGTCCCGGGTCATCGTTCCCTTCTCCCGTCACTTGTGTCGACGGCCTACAGTATCCTCCTTCCACTCTCCTGCTTCCGCTCTGTTTCGATTATTTTTGGGCTCGGGTGTATTGGGCGACTAGACCGGTCGCACCCTGAAAAAATGGCACGGTACCCGTCCGTCTGTGAAACTTCTGTGACATAACACGCGTCTGGCACATTTACGTGTGTGGGATATTAGTTGCTCTGACAGTACCAAACCAAGCCCGAAGCAGGGCTGTTTCCACAAACACAAATGAAGCCAAAAAAACTTTCAGGACAAAAGAGCAAATTGATACTTGAAAACTACACTGGAAGGTGACAAAACCAACACCGTGGTCTCGACAGCTCGTGCAAGGGCAATACACGCGCGCATAGAAGAAGAAGCACGGAGGTCTTGCCTTGATTTGCTTGACGACCTTGAGCTGATTCGCGATCTGGTCGTCCGACACCCTCCTCCTCGCCTTCCCTTTCGCTCCCGTGGTTTTTCTCTTGGAAGACGCAGGCGAAACCTCCTTCGCCGACGGCCCACGAGGCTTCTTGGTAGCGGACGCTTTCTTCTTACCGTTGGCGGCACTTCCGCTGGTGTACACAACGGGCCCGCAGTTCAGAAGTATGTCGTTAACAAGCAGAGGTAGGTTCAAATTTTCACGAAAAATAACAAAGTAGGGGTAAGAATTCTCATCTCAGCGGCTGATCCTCAACTACACTCTAAAAATTGAAGTAAGAAACTGAGCCTGGGGCCGATTTTGACGATTCTGATCTCCGGGCCCGTTCTGGAGTGGTTGGTGCACGGGAACATATGCGACGAAAACTCAAAGCTTTGCGCTAAAATCCAACATCAGGTACAGCGCATATTCACGTTGAGGTTTTGTACAGAACGCGTCCGCACTTGAGAACCCAGGAGTTAAGAAATCGAGCCTAAAAATACTCAAATTTGAGAACCACAGCGCCATTTGTGAGCTCGGTTAAAAACCCCTACACTATCAGAAGGTACTGAGCGGAGACCGGAAAAGTTTTTTAATGTGTAGACGATAACAGCAACAGCAACAGCAGCAGCAGCAACAACAACAACAACAACAACAACAACAACAACAACAACAACAACAACAACAACAACAACAACAACAACAACAACAACAACAACAACAACAACAACAACAACAACAACAACAACAACAACAACAACAACAACAACAACAACAACAACAACACTTAAATCTATATGGCAACCATTCGTAGCATGACCTCGGCAACTAACAACCCCAGCCTCGGCGAAACCTAGAGCTTGCGCGTTCTGCACTGGTACAAGTGACGACGTGCTGGGTTGAACGCCTTCGGCTGCCGTGAGACATGAAGGAGAATACACTTCTCTCAGAGAAGGATGGCCATACACAGCAGTTGCGGTAATCGCCGTGCTCTTCTGCACACAAAAACAAATCATGCACATCATTTGAAACTATAACGGATATTTCCATGGATACAGCAGTAGTACTTCAGACCTACAAACTATCCAACATAAACGCTGCCCGGTGTGAACGGGGGTGGTGTAGAATGGCTTGCCCACCGGGTACAACTACAATCCTTTGACACTCATATCTGAAATCTTCCACGCTCCGAACATTGTCGCGATGTCTGATGCTTACAGCAGTACATATTCACGCCGTGAACTACAGTAAATAGCACGGATGTATCTAATGCACCCACCCTTCGAGTTGAGTGAGGCAAGATACCGCATATCTCAACCGTCTGTGAGTGGGTGCTGTACAAGGGCACAGGAAGAGACAAAAGCGCTCTTAGTCCTACTTCCGAGTCTCTGCCCATTCCGACTCTTGAAAACAGCGTTCAACAGCGCAACAACCACTCAGCAATAGGGTGTAATCTTACCATTGAGAGGCCATTCCAAGGCTAGCCCCCAACAGAGGAACAACGGGGGCGCTAATGTTACAAACGAAAGACTTCGACAACTTTCAAATTCAAAAGTGGGACCTCCGTACAACATACTGCAAGTGGGTACCTGAGGACCCTTGCAAAAAATACTATGTCTGGTCAGCTTCCAAATTCAATAAACTTCTGCTCCACTCACCCCTCTCCCGTTGGTCGAGCCATGCACCACGTCAGCTGCTCTCCAGACGCAATGGACAGCGTGAGACAGTTAGTACAAGCAGCAGAGTGGCCAGAGGGAAACGGCGGAGCCTCCAACAAACCCCCGCTGAGCTACGCGGGGGCTCCGCAGATCGAGGGACTGTGAAAGACAGTGGGGAGAGCGGGCGCAAAACTCGAGCGAGGTGCGCTTGCTTGCAGTCGGTATCCTGCTGCTCTCCTCTCCTCGCGCCACAGTAAGCGAGAGAGATGATGCGGGAAACGGTAATGCTTCTATTGTGCGTGCTGGTGAGCGTGGCCGGGTTCGTCCCCGTGCCTCCTATCTGCCGGAATGCGCGCTCGGCTGTGGGCAGCACACCAGGTAAGGTCAACTCTGCCTTGTTGATGTATCGTTCTGGGGTACTGCTACTACCTGCTGCTTGGCGTGCAGGGCCGCATGTTAGTGCTGGCGCGATTACTGCTCTTCCCAGAAATTGTTAACCGCCAACTCTAGCCGTCATGGTGCTGCTGCCATCGTGGTGTTGGTTTGTGGTATGATGTCGACAAGGATCATGAGCAGAGTGAGGAGCAAGTTCCGGCTCCAGACTGCAGCCAGATTCATGTTCTGTACCGACCGAAAGAGAAATGCTGTTTTTAATCTACGGCAGTACAGCAGCTGGTATGCTAGCTTTTCCAGCTCCCCGCTGACAGGCAGCCGTCGATCTTGTGTGATGTGCCCTGCCTTGTTCGTTCGGCTACATATGATTTATGTTTTCTGGACAACAGTATGGCAGCACCTACCGGCGGGTGCCAAGTGCTTGCTGTGCCCTGACCCAACGACCACAACACGCAGCAGTCGAGACGTATGCATAGAGACGAATCTGCAAGTTATCATTCGTCGGAGCGTTATTTAGACGTTACATTTGATCAAGGCGGCTTGGGAACTCTACAACCTATGAAACTGCGAGGCATCGATATTGCACCGGTGTAGAAAGGTCGTATTGGGATGGGGTGGGGCGATATGACCATTGTTTCCTGAGCTGTGTCCCATCGGATATGACCATTATCTTAACCGCAGCTCGATTCACGCGCTATCGCGAGATGCTGTGAAAAAATACCGCCGGACATCTATTGCCAGTGTTCATGACGACGTAGATACATTTTTTCACCGACATTTCTCCCCGAGGACTTGATACCTCACGTCATATCATGTTGACCTTATGCTAAGTATTTGCGTACGAATGGTGCGTTCTCAAAACATGCGTTCGTTGCAATCAAACTTGTAGCAAGGACATCAACGTCGTCGTTGTCCATGGGCTTCGACTTCAAGGGGACGCTGGAGAAGATGTCGGATACCCGCTACGCGCGGGTGAGGCACATCTTGGTCGAGGAGAAGGGAGAGGAGGGTCGCTCCAAGCTGGAGGAGGCCAAGGAAGAGATCGCGGGAGACCTCGACAGGTTCTCCGAAGTGGCGGAGAAGATGAGCACGTGTACCAGTGCGGTGAGCCCAGCAATTTTTTCTACTGCTGGACGGTGTTGGATTTTGTAGGGTGTTGAGTCATGGAACCACCGTACGCACCCCGCCAAATTGGAGGTCGAGCGCGGTGTTGCGTGGGCCCAGCTGAACCGCACCGCAATTGCAACATCTACGAGCCCACGACGGAGGGATCCGTTGTAATATCCACAGATGTTTGCGGAGGTGGCCTTGACTTCCTTGACTTGGGCCACATCTCCCCAACACCCAAGTTGGACGATTCCCTCTTGTCACATGGGCGTCGACGATGAAATGTTGGAAGATAAGCCGGGATCAAATCCCGCCACCGTAGCCGCCAAACACCAAGAAATTGTGGCAACCGCAAAATGGAATGAACGATCGAGGGCCGATCAGAGTGTACAACGTCTGTCGAGGAAGAGTACCTACCTCTTTTTCACATGTGCGTGCGGCTACTCGCAATGTTCCGTCTCTTATGGTGTGTGCAGCCCAGGGGGGGTAGACTGAAGCTGCTGGCTCGTGGGGAGACGGTTCCCGAATTTGACGACATTGCGTTCAACGGGGAGCTCGGAGTGGTCCACGGTGGGTCTCCCTCTTTCCATTTTCCTGGGGGGATCATCGAAAAAATGAGTCTCGTCGTTGTATTTGTTTGTGGCGATGGTGTTGGTGGTGGGTGTGGTGGACTTCTTTTCCTGCCGGCGAATCGGTTGACCTGTTTTCCGTCCATCTAAAACACGACATGAGTGCGATCTGATTCTGCCTTTAGAGAGAGACCCTCTACATATGTCAACAGACAACACACGCATTGAGAGATTCCGCACCCCACGCATACGCTGTACCGGCCCAGCTGTCACATGTATTCTCGGCGTAGGTTTGGTTTGACACCGAACGATGTAGCTACCAGGAAATTTGTTGAGGTCCTGCTGCAGTGGGACCCAAACCCTTAGCGAAGGCTCGACTTCCAATACACCCCTATGTGTGCCTTTTTTGGTGTTGTCCTCTGTATGTGATTCCAGGGCCGGTAGAGACGCAGTTCGGGACCCACCTTATTTACGTGGAGAGTTGCAACAAGCCGCAGAACACGTGGAAGATGCTCTTCGACGACATCGTCGACAAGGTCTCGGGTAAGGAGGAGGAGGGGGATAAGGAGTAAACTGGACCTGGGCAAGGAACAAACGTGAAACACACGCAAGTGTGATCGACTCCCCAAGGTCGCGATAGGAGCCACGCAGCTCCAGAGGCTGAGCGGGAAGCGCGCCGCTGTTGTGGAGGAGCGGAGAGAGGCAGAGCGCAATCCTCAAAGGAGCTCGCTTTTAGTCCTTTCTCCCTGCTTCGCAAGGCATCACCGTTGCTGGTTGTAGATTTCGGTGTGTTTTCAAAACCAACAGTGAAATGGTGTCGAATTAGTGCATTCTTTGGACACCGGGCGCACAAGTCCCAATAGTGTAAGCCGTCTCGATTTTTCGTGATTGTAATATATGCGGTTCAGTGATTTCGCTAGGGTTCATTGCATTAGCAAGGGAGGAAGGACGCCGCGTGCAGGGGAAGTATTCTGGTCGCTTTGTTTCCCGCCTACAGGCAGTATGAACGATTGAGTTCGTGTTCGTTCGACGGAGGGAGATACGTTGGTGGGGTGCGGTAAGGGGCATGATTCCTCGATTAGATTGATCCCTCTAGTATTCCCTCCCTGATTGAATGACGTTTTTCTTGGCCTTACCAGTGTGACAATGTAGTTTGGCGGCATTGTCGGAATCTTTATCACGGACGCCTTGTTTGGCGCTACTGCTGTGCTTGCTGTTCTATGTCGGGGAAGGACGGTGGACAGAGTTGCTATTGTGTCCTGTGGAAAAGAGCGTCCCTTACTTGTGCAGACGGGAAGCAAGACGATTTTGCCAGGCTTTTGTTTCCCACTTTTCTTCACGTTTCGGCGCGAGAGTCCACACCTGAACTCCAATCAGCCAAGAAGAGCAGATGCTCTGTGCTCGAACACCCGGTAACTTGTTTTGATATGGTGTCGTAAGGGGAGGAGCGAGAGAGCCTGTGCTGTTGGTATGCGGAGGCGTTTCCGGAACGGCCAATCGATCGTTCTTCAGGTACGTGGCCAGCTCGCTTTTGGTAAGTGTCAATGGGTACATTGAAGATTTCCTTCGGAGTGACTTTGGTAGACTGTTCCGTGGTCGGGGAAGGAATCGATATTTGCTCGCTCCCCAGACGCGATTGCGAGCCGTGTTTGCTCTTGACGTTTCGATCGGAGTTGGAAAGTACACAGATAGATGTTCGTTTCGTGGTTCTTATTGTCGTTGGCGAACACACTCCGATGATACTTTCCGGTGTTGTATGCACAGCAGGCGAAGTCTTCCGGGGCAAACGCTGCGGCCATGAAAAGCAAAAGACATGGGAATGGCACATTTTTTTGGGTGCTTGTTAACCAGAGCCTAGCCCCTTGATGATGCGCGTGATTCTAGTGAGCCTGCTGTGTTGAAAAAGGGTGTCTGTCAGCACGACCCCGTTGTTGTCGTAGTACCTTGGAGTTCTTGCGTTGCTTTTCGCTATCCTTTCTCAAATCGCATTGGGTCCTTCAGAAAATAGGTCACGAATACCTACCAACCTGTGGGAAAGTATGGCCCACAAGACGAGCTTTGAACGATGCATCCTGCCTCTTATTCCTGCAGGGCATGCTCCCCCCCCAGCCCGCCCCCGCCCTCGTCCCCTTTCTGCCTCTCCGTCCTCGTCAACTGTCAGTCGTAGTCTGGTTGAGGGGTCACCCTGAACCATGGTCGTAACTGGACGAACCCCTTGGGAAACATTTGCCCACCGTCCGACGATGACACCTGGGATAACGGGCAGTACGTGATTTGAGACTCGATACGGACCGTCGACACGTCTCACTGGTATGGGTGCCGTTGAATTTGACAGTATTTTTGCCTTTGTCCCGGGACCATGTGTCAACCATTGTATGCATAATAGCTGGAACTGTTCCGCCCAGATTCCCAACGTCTCCCGGTGACGGAAATTTTTTTTGGTTCCCAATTCGGCGAATGGTCGGGAACGGGCCTGGCCGAGTTGGTGTTACATTTGGCAAGACAGTGTTGCCACGAAACGCTAGGTACGCCAGAGTAGAAGTCAATTACCAACACGCTTAGAAACGGCATCATACGAGGATTAGACTGCACACAAACACACAATTTGGAAGGAAGGTTCCAGGGGTAGGGGACGTGGAGGGAGAAGAAGACTTACGTTTGCCCCGATAAGCACATCTTCGCCTTCTTTCCAGTTGGCCGGTATCCCGACCCGGTTGAACGTTGCCTGTTGCAGCGCATCGATCGCCCTCAGAGCCTGCGTTGTGCCCCAGGAAAACAGCCAAAGGATCAAAACGCACATCATATGTATGCGCAGGGGAGAGCGGGGGTGGGATTCGTCAACGGATTGCCATAGTAGACTAGGCATGTATCGTCCAAGATACACCACGATGACATGGACGGTTTCGGTGAGTTGCCTCAGCTCGATTGATTTTATGGTTCTCTATGCTGGTCTACATTCCTACAAGAGCGTCTATGGCCGTCGCGGTGAAAGGGGTGGTTGCAATATGCTGCGCATCACGCAGATCGTCCCACCTCGTAGTAGTTGTGCCCAACAGTACACGGGTACTGCACTATCATCCTCACTCGCAAGTCCAAGTCGATCACCAGCAAAGACGTCTGTTCATGGCAAGAGTCATGATTGCGTGGCGTGGTTGGCCAACTTGTGGGCAGGAGGACACACCGAAAGGGGGGGCGCATGAAAACTTGACGGAAAATCGAATTTACTGCAGCATCCGTTCGTCTCGCTGGCAATCAACAAGAAAAATTGTCGTCATCTAAGAAGTCGTGCACAGCACTCCAGGCACTGGTGGTGCCGACGTCTTTGCGCGCTAACCAGGGCTGGTTGGCACGCCAAACAAATTACACTATTTGTCTCCAGGCAAGCGCACTGGTTGGACGTGGCCTATTCGTTTCAAATCTGAGGTAAACAAATACCCACACCCAATGAGTGCGGTATAGTCTACACCATCACACACAGCACCTGAGGTACAAGTCCTTTGGTGGGGTCCACTGCATCTTCCCGTACCAAGCCCAGGAGCGAAAATATCTCGCCGCTGGCATCGGCTATGATGGGGAACTTCAACTCGCAGTCCTGGAGTTCCTGAGTAGGTCGGGCAAGTGCAGGCGGGGTTTGAGAATCACACTGTGTCGCCTTTGGCGCTGGGCGGGGAGGATATAGTCTACATAGACTAGCTGCCGTCGCCTGAATTGCGTTGGCGGCGTGTATGCTAACGAACGGTTCGTTCTCACTCGTTGTCGCGATACAATTCAAAAACGCATTCGCGGCCTTACGCCGGGATTTTCAGCTCCCACCTCGTCCACAGATCACTACCGTAGCACCA
Organism: Ectocarpus sp. CCAP 1310/34; assembly: GCA_902602495.3. Lineage (NCBI taxonomy): Eukaryota > Phaeophyceae > Ectocarpales > Ectocarpaceae > Ectocarpus > Ectocarpus sp. CCAP 1310/34. The sequence continues at coordinate 216,327 of CACKRE030002880.1, read as the reverse complement.
GGCCTACCGTAAGGCCTTTTCTGATTGGTGGTGCAGCGTGCGCTCGTGTATTGTAAAATTTGTCATCCGGTCATGTCATTTGAACAAAAAAAAAAAAATGATTTTCTTGTCAGTACCTGCACCTCCTTGATGAAGTTCCGGTGTCCTATTTTTGAGTCCACCCCGATGGCGAGCAGCTTGCAGTTTCTCTCGTCGAACTCCTCCGATAGTTTACTCAGCATTCCAAGCTCCGTGCAAGCTACAGGGTCGTTATTTCGCGGATATCTATAAAAGTACAGAGGGTGGTTGTGGGTGGATCGGCAGGAACCGCTTGGTGCCGGGAATGCCGCAAACGCACCAAAATCAAAACATCTTGTACCCCGAGAGGAGGCAACAGTTTGCAAACAATGCGAGAAATGTTGTAGACTAGTTGTACATGTAGGCCCAGCTGCCAATCGACATACACGGAAGGTACTGCTCTCGTGCGTGGCGCGGTGTTTAATGTGGGAGCGTGTTGTGCTACAGCGGTTGTCCTCCCTAGGGTCGAGCCGTAACATGTGCGTCCCGTCGGCAGGACGCACCCACGCGAATGTCTGCCCAAATGGCACAATGAGATGCGCACGAACGTACAGGCAGAAACCTTTTAGCGCAAGGGGCGCGTTTCTCTGGAGCAGCAAGTGCTCAAGCTGACTTGTTCGAGTTTTTACCTCGAGACTTACTACTACTTTGGTGGTGTCACCAATGGTCTGATATAGGGTACAAGTACGTCGTACAGCACAGCACTGCTGCGCATGATATCCAACGCCTTACGCAGAAAGATACACACGTCGATACGCTGGCTAGACTAGGCTTGCAGCAACTACATTATATTGTCGTGTGTGGTATAGTCTAACATACGAAAGCGCAACAAACTGTATCAATTTACAGCTACGCAGATTTACGCCTCTCACGTGAAGATTACCCCCCAGCCGCTGTTGATGTACGAGTGAAGCGTTATGCTCCCCATGTGAGAGTCGCACGTGAAGTTCGGGATCTCGTCCCCGATCTGAAGCGGCCTCGCCCCGGTACCCACCAGCCCATCCAGTTTACTGCTACTATCGTGGCTAGATTCGTCCGACATCGCAGAAAATGCAATGACCTACAGGGCGAGCTCGGAGGGCAGACGACAGAAGTAGTCACTGCAGTGTGCTGGGTGCTGGGCCTGGCCTGTGGGCCTGTCAACCGCCAAAGATTGTCTGTTGCGGATTGCTGTGGACCTTTTTTGTTTTCAACAAAATGCCCAACAGGTTGTGAAACCTGACAGTCTCGCCGCCTCTGGTTAGCTGCGTAGCTGCCCTTGCATGAGGCCGTTACGCTGCTTCTGACAACACCCTTGGCGCGCGACGTGCTGCCTCTTGTCAGCCCACTGCATATTCGTCAGGGCTGCTATCACCCGCTGTTCCTGATCGTCTCAGTAACCGCGAAAAAGGTTGTGTTCTTCAACAACAGCAGCTCGCGACATCCTTCGTTACCTCAACACTCCCCGACCTTACAGCAGTAGCGCACACCAAGCCCCACCATCCGCGGATCAGCATCACGCAGGACAGGATCTGCGGTGTTGAATGCTCAGATCAACACCGGGCAGCATCGGGTGTTGGCGATCAAGGCGGAACACGCCATCAAGAGCAGGCTACAACAACTACAGTTTCGAAGGATAGGCTGTGCATCTTCTGTCGATGGTGAGTCAATGGTGTGTGGTAACATACCTATGAGATCGTTCGTGTGCGTGTTACTGCTGTAGCTACACAATGTCTGCTGCGAAAAGCCCGCTCCACTGACCATGATTTTATGGAGAGCTCAGGCATGCTTGGCAAGCCAACGAAGAGCTGGTCGGGAAGAGCAAACTTTCGGACCAACCTCCAACCACGGTAGATAACACCCCCCTCATTCGATGAAAGACAAATATTTCATGTTCAAGTGTTTTATCCACCAATCACTCAAGAGAGGTGCGCCCGCAAGGCCTCTTTCTGAGGACACGGTCTAACCTTATCGAATATTGCACCAGCAAACCCGCCTTGCGGTGTGAGGTAGCTGGCAAATCGGTGTGGTTTGGAGTGAGCAACGATGCTCTCTCTCCTGTCGCGCTGGTGATCTCCTCAACCAGTGGACGCACTTGAATAACGGGGTCCTCCCGCAGTTGCTTGCCTCTATGTCTCGAGCGACCTGGATCATGGTATCGTGTCTGTCTGGTGTAGTACCGCAACCCTCAACCCTCACCCGCAGCGACTCCAATTTGTGTGTCCATCTACCCGCCGATCGCCCGCTGCTTCCCGCTGCCTGTCGACTGAGAAGTTGTCGGTGGCGGCCGTGGCAGCAGGGATGTGTATCGGATCCGTGCCAGCCAAAGTAACCGCCGGGGCTGGCATCGGAACGCCCGCTACCACCGGAAACTTGATGCGGTTATCCGGTAAGTTTTTGCCTGGCAATCGTCGCCATCGCCATCCCTCCAGCGTGCAGTCAACTGTCTGATATTTCAACGCTCTCACTTTGCGACAAAAGTGCGGGAGGCGACGCAAGTATTTGCATCATCTGTGAATCAAGGGGATCCGCTGGTTTGTCGAAAGCATTGTTGAGCCTGTACAATTTCCTCACGTGGTAAAGTATTTTATTCATGGTTCTGTTTTTTTTTCACCCATCCGTGCAGACGCAGGCTTTTGGGATATCGTGGCCATGGCGTTCTTCGTGCTGCTTGTCGTCGAGGCCACGAAGAAGTTCTTCTCCCCACGTGCATGTCTGAACACGGACGGGATGAGTTCCAAGACTGGGATAGCCGTGGCGTTACCCTATCGAGGGACCCGGCGGTGCATTTACCTGGTGAGGAAAAGCGCGAAAGACACAGTCGCAGTGAAAAGGGCAACAGACCAACAATAAACTGAAGGACTTGTTGACACACTGCAGTTAATGACGCTTCTGCTGTCATTGTTCCAAGACGGCGTAAAGATACCCTTGGCTGTTATTGTGCCCCAACTGAGAGGGGGGGAGGGGGGGGGTGTACTCATAGTCGTGCATGCCGTAGTCGTTAGGCCATTGACCTCGCATCCCTACAAAGCCGGGACGGAGCACGCCGGGTTCTCACCGGACCAGGCTCTCACATCACCAAGCGCGAAGCGCCGTGAGATATTCGGCGAGTCGCATGAAGGGTGCGCTGCATCCTGCTAAGGGTTTTCGGCATCTTGTGCTTACTCCCTTGCGTACGGATGACAGCTGCGTATGACTTAATTTACTTTCTCGTGCTTTCACTTCCAGAGACAGTTGTAAGCACTGTGTAACTGCCTCGAGGGTGCTTGACCATTTTAACACAACGTGGTGCGATCATCCCCCTTGCGCGGAGTGAGGGTTCTCCACCCCGCACAACATGATCTACTCGACCACCATTATGGTTACCGCCAAAAAAAAAAACGGAGGTAAAAAAAAAAAACGGTAACCTGGTTGCCGAGTTCACGAAGTGAATTGGCTTGTTTTACAACGTCGTTGCCAAGCGACGAAAACCCAACCCCGATGGCAAACACCGGGGGGGGCGGCTTGTTTTACAACGTCGTTGCCAAGCGACGAAAACCCAACCCCGATGGCAAACACCGGGGGGGGCGGCTTGTTTTACAACGTCGTTGCCAAGCGACGAAAACCCAACCCCGATGGCAAACACCGGGGGGGGCGGCTTGTTTTACAACGTCGTTGCCAAGCGACGAAAACCCAACCCCGATGGCAAACACCGGGGGGGGCGGCTTGTTTTACAACGTCGTTGCCAAGCGACGAAAACCCAACCCCGATGGCAAACACCGGGGGGGGCGGCTTGTTTTACAACGTCGTTGCCAAGCGACGAAAACCCAACCCCGATGGCAAACACCGGGGGGGGCGGCTTGTTTTACAACGTCGTTGCCAAGCGACGAAAACCCAACCCCGATGGCAAACACCGGGGGGGGCGGCTTGTTTTACAACGTCGTTGCCAAGCGACGAAAACCCAACCCCGATGGCAAACACCGGGGGGGGCGGCTTGTTTTACAACGTCGTTGCCAAGCGACGAAAACCCAACCCCGATGGCAAACACCGGGGGGGGCGGCTTGTTTTACAACGTCGTTGCCAAGCGACGAAAACCCAACCCCGATGGCAAACACCGGGGGGGGCGGCTTGTTTTACAACGTCGTTGCCAAGCGACGAAAACCCAACCCCGATGGCAAACACCGGGGGGGGCGGCTTGTTTTACAACGTCGTTGCCAAGCGACGAAAACCCAACCCCGATGGCAAACACCGGGGGGGGCGGCTTGTTTTACAACGTCGTTGCCAAGCGACGAAAACCCAACCCCGATGGCAAACACCGGGGGGGGCGGCTTGTTTTACAACGTCGTTGCCAAGCGACGAAAACCCAACCCCGATGGCAAACACCGGGGGGGGCGGCTTGTTTTACAACGTCGTTGCCAAGCGACGAAAACCCAACCCCGATGGCAAACACCGGGGGGGAACAGAGGGGGGGAGGGGAAGGGAAAAGCAGCTGAAGAAGGGTGGCCAGTTATATTAAACGATATGTGTGAAACTCTTCTTTTATGCGTATCGCACAGTAGCCCAAGTCTATTTGAGTGTGGAAAGGAATGACCGCCCGAGAAACACACTTGTGAGTACACCAGGCGAGAACCTGTCGATCTTCCTCCAATTTTGTGTGGATATTTTTTCTTGCGCTTGATCCGTCTGTCTATTTGGACCGCCCGGTGTTATCGTCGCCTTGCAGGACTACAACGCCACTTCGCCGATATTTCCGGAGGTGAGTCCTCTGACCCCTGCTGCCTTTTCGAGTTCGAGGAAGAAGGTCAAGCTGTTTCGAGTGCGAGGAACGTGAAGCTAACTGCCCTTTTGCGTGTGGTCAGCTCCTGCGTATTCTGTTCGGCGTTGCGGACAGTTGGCCAACTTGCCCGCGGTTGTGGTGTTTGTTTTCCCTTCCTCCTAGCACAGAGGCTTAGTTGCTTCTCTTGGATCACAACGCCCCTTTACAGCCTGGGACCAACTTCTTGGAAACTAATGCTGCTGCCAGGAACCAGCAAATATTTTTTCTTGAGTCTCGCACGACTTGTTCCCTAGGAGATATTTTGGACATGACACGGTATTGGTCTTGTGGTGAGGTGTTGTGAGCAGCCTTGGCCAGGTTCCGACCTCACCCGTTTCCTTTCTGTGTTGTGTGGAGCCTTGGCCAGGTTCCGACCTCACCCGTTTCCTTTCTGTTGTGTAATGTTTTCGTTTACCTTTTACTTCGTGGAGTCTACGATATGTGTGGCTGCTTTTGAACGATGAGATCACCGACCAGGTCCCTATCTTCGCGGAAGCACGCATGCCTATCAATCTCGAGAGATATACCTCTTTCTCTGCGGATCTTCCGGCAAGCTCCTTCCGCATATATGCCTACCTGGATATGCAACCTCATCAAATTTCGAGTCTTGCGCTAGATGCCCTTCCCCGCGTCCGCACATGGTCTCTTCATATACGCAATCTCTCCTCGACAATACACCGTCCTAAGAACAACCTATTTCCCTTCTTTTCCTGAACATATTGTTAGGTCTCGCGCGAGATGTTTCCCTTCCTCGGCGAGTGCTTCGGAAACCCCTCGAGCGGCCACGCCCTGGGGAGGGCCTGCAAGAAGGCCGTAGCGCTGGCTCGCGCGCGCGTGGCGTCGCTGCTCGGCTGCTCGCCGGAAGAGGTCGTGTTCGTCGCGAGCGGGTCGGAGGCCGACAACCACGCCATTCTCGCTTCGGTAAGATGCACGCGCGTCGTGGGATTGGAGCGCTCTAGATTGGTCTGAACAGATCTCTGGGTTTCGCGCAGTGCGTGTGTTTTTGGCCCGATTGCTACTGCGATGCCCTTCACTTCGTTCTCAGCCCGTCGCAAAGTCCGCCGCTTGCTTCCTTTAGGTTGCGGTCCTGCAGCTTCAAACCCCTAACCTAGGAACGTTGCTTTACCCCCATCGTCTCGATCCAGTTGACGCTACACGCCGAAGCAGCGACAACTCCTGCTTCTGCTGCTTCGAGTTCGCTGCCGCACGTGGTGTCCTCGGCGATCGAGCACCCCGCCATCACCAAGTGCCTCAACCACCTCGTGGCGGAGGGGAAGGTGGAAGTGACTTTCGTGGGGGTAGACGAAGAGGGCAGGGTTTCCGTTGACGATGTCGTGAGAGCTTTTCGGCCGGAGACGACGCTTGTGACCATCATGCACAGCAACAACGAGGTGAGGGATGGTTCGTGTTACGCGCTTCTTGTTGCCTTGAAGGACGGCGTTGAGATGGCCATGAGCAAAGACAGTTTCGTTGTTCGGACCGTGCTCAAAGACGAACCATGGATGCGTGATATCGGAACACGCCTAAGCTCACCTACGGAAAGCAAGAATCAGGTGTCTTCACGCTCGAAGTATCGCGTACGTCCTTGTGCCAAGAGTGGTGGGAGTGACGCTCGACCGGCGTTGACTTTCATCGCTCACACTGTCAAGCAAGCGGCGATTGTTTCAACCGGTGTCGTGTTGATGTTTGTGACTACCAGGAAGAACGATTACAAGAGTTGTTGTGAGGTCTAATTTTTAGCGATGTATGTTTCTATGCGTATGGGTGCTGGTTTCGTCACCTACTTTCTTCACCCGCAGTAGGCAACGGTGAAGCTCACAATTAACAGCAATCCTGGCGTGAGTAGGCGTTCCCTTGGCATCGTTCTTCCAACAGCGACCATTCATCCGTTGGTGCACAGACGACGGCTTCGGTAAGGTGCCGATGTGTTGTGCTTCCTTGTTATTTGCATCCCGTTGTTGTTGACACCGAGCGGTGCAGCTGCCGTCATCGCGTGCAACAACCCACGCTAGAGGCGCGAGTCCCACAAGTACAGAACCCCAATATATCACCAAAGTTGGTATTGGGCACATTCCTCGGAGTGTGTCCGACATCAGATCACGAGAGAGGGTTCTTCTTCCCAGCAGCACACACTACAGTGGTTACCTTTGCTCTTTATGCGTGTACCGGTCGTGTCCAGGTGGGGTCTCTGCAGCCCATCACGGAGATCGCGGCGGCTTGTCGGCAGCGAGGGATCATGTGCCACACCGATGCCGCCCAAAGTATCGGAAAAGTGCCCGTGAATGTGCGTGTTCCCAACCCCCCCTGGGTCTGATCGGCAAGTATTAAAACATAGAGAAGTAGTTTTGTATTCGTTCATCGTTTGATCCCGGTTCCACAACGGCATTGGCACGAACGACTGGCGAAATGCGCCCCTGCCGCGAGGCGAAACACGCGTGATTGCGCTTTTGTGCCTTTCTCTTCCTTCCGCGTTGACAGAAAAGTGGCGCAGCCTGTAGTACATCTCCCGGGGAAGCTTTGAGGTACAGCCGTTTCGTCTGCCCAGACTCCTTACTGAATCTGCCTGCGGGATGCTCACTGACTCACACTCTGAAACCGCGCGCGCGCGCGCACACACACTGCTGTGTCGTCTTCTTATCTTAGTGCGTTCGAAATCAGGGAGGGGCTGGACCTTTGTGCCCGGCATTCTTCTGCGCCCCCCCTGTCGGGGACCCTGAGGACAACAAGACGTTATTTCCGTTTGTTTTCCCCGCTAGCACTGTCACCAGCCAGCCAGCAGCTTTCGCAGACGTTCGAGAAGCGGGGTAACCTCTGCCCGTTGTGTTTCACGCGCACCCGATCAGACAACCCCTCGGTTGGGAAAGCGTTCATGCGTTTCATTGGCCAGCCGGTCAAGAAGTGCGGTCCATGCTACTTTAAAAACACACACGGACGGGCAGACAGGCAGTTAGGCTGCCACGCCAGCACCACGGCTGTCCGTGTTGCTGCTCTTTGTGTCCCTCTTCTGGTGACAGCTAGATGATGCGGTTATCTCGCGCGTGCCGGCTACTAAATGCAACAACCAAGGCAGGTGGCGGACCTCGGCGTGGACATGCTCACCCTCGTTGGCCACAAGTTCGGAGCGCCCAAGGGAGTGGCCGCTCTCTTCGTACGGCGAGGGCTGGCATTACCGCCAATGATACACGGTGGGGGTCAAGAGGCAGGAAGGAGAGCGGGGACCGAGAACGTGCTCCTGATTTCTGGGATGGGCAAGGCCGCAGAGGTTTGTCGTCGTCTTCGTTTTCTTCTGCTTGGTCGTCGATATCTTTGTCGCCATCGTTTGTCACTGTTTTTATTGTTTGTACGTTTTGTACGTCAGGTGAAGAAGGCGACGTTGAGACCTTCATTCAGTCGCCCCGTGTTTCGAACGAGGTCTAGCCTAGCGAGTTTGGTCTTGGCCGCTGCCTAACAAATACAAGGCATAAGTAGACTAAAGATTTCCCGGCGATACCAAGAGGTGTAGGAAGCCACGAATGGCATAACCAGGGACCAGTAGGGGGTGCAATGACGTCCAACCACCGCAATTGAGAGGACTTTTCCGGCGATCCGCTCCAGTTCAGTGGATCCCTCAGGCTGCTTGTTGATGCTGGTGGGCGAACGAGTATGTCCCACGATGCGACGACGAGTACCCCGAACCTTGGTACTTGTAACTACCGAAAGAGGGGGGGGATATCTGTGGGGCTCAACCCTGGAACCCAGACTAAAATCTACATGCAGCCTGTGTCGACTACGACTGAGTTGAGCTGTGCTGGTGTTTTTGCTGCTCTATCTTCCATTGGATCCATCGACCTTCCTGTCCGCTACCTTCCTCGACGAGGATACCAGTTCCTTTGTTGCGTGTCTGCACGTCATCTGTGACCCATGTCCCCCTCCCGTTTATGCTGTACCACCCGTTGCATCGTGCCATGGGGTCTGACCGCAGATTGTTGACGTCGAGCTCGAGCGGCTCTCGAAGCACCTTGCCGCGATGCGCGAACGCCTTCTGGAACTGCTCATGGCGGCGAATTTGGGGGACGGCGTAAAGGTACACGGTCCCCGTAGCCCCTCCTTGCGTCTGCCCAACACGCTCAGCATCGGCCTTCCGGGGGTGGAGGCACGGGGGCTGCTCGAGCGGGTGAGAGGAGCTTGAGAACTTTGCGTCAGCTAAAATACATTCTCCTCATGTACATCTTTTGGAACAAATTCCACGGGTATCTAGCCAATTCAACTTTCGACCGGTTGGCGACGGTACATATAATCGGGGGGCGTTGACGATTTTCCGATTCACGTTCACGGTGGCGTGGGCGTTGCAGGAGAGCACGATGATGATTTTTGCCTAGAGTTCACACCTCAGGGTACAACGATACTTAAAAAATGCTGGATGTCCGTGTCAACGGCACGGCTCCCGAAGACTTTTGCTCTAGTCAAGGCAACGACGATAATGTTTCTGTTGCTGCTAACACAGTTTTTGGCCGGCAAGACCCCAGAAATGTTTGGATCGCGGAGTTGATCGACCCTGCGGAGGGCGAAGGTGTTTGTTGTACGGCATTCGCTCCGGATGCTGGGTAGGGAGCGTTACAGTCAGTCTTCACGTATTAGCTCAAGCGTTGCGAATTTTCGAAGTAATCATCGCATCATCGATGAGCATGGGGGAAAATGCCAAATCATGCTTCAGGCTTGAAAGGGCTGAGTGCGACAACGAAGTGCCTTCCAAGGTCACATCAGCTTTCCTCCATCGAAAAATACGCGGGCATACACTGCTGCAACAGACATCACGTCTATGGTTCCTAGCTGACCACGAACGATCCCCCCTTGCCCTCCTCGACTGATTTGTGCACATTCGTGATGTGTCACGTTTATTGCTCTGTAATGCTTAGCTTTCAGAAACGGTGGCGGCGTCCGCGGGTTCGGCATGCCACGCCGGCGAAGCGACCATGTCTGGGGTATTGCAAGCGATGGGCGTGGATGAGCCGACGGGATTTGGCACCCTTCGGCTATCCGTTGGGAGGTAGGCCACGGCATTGCTGAGCAGCACTAGATGATTTTTAGAAGTTTCGTAAGCTCTCTGTTGCAAGCTGGAGATGAAGCAATGTATTGCTAGCACACGCTTGAATGCCTGTTTTGGATCTGAAAGAACGACAGATCATCCTGCATGCCTACATCACGCTCATGTTTGTAGACACGTCCTGCGTTCTGTTATTAAATGGCCTCCAGATAACATCGATTTCGTCCTGTTGTTGTCTCCGCCCCACCGTCCCGCTGAAATACGCGACGAGAGCCTTCGGGGCTCATTCAGTAGCAGATGGGGTTCAATACTGCTGGAATGTCGCTGTGGAAGCCAGAGGGGCAAAAATATCGGTTTTCGTCTCTTCGTCGAAACGAAACGGTTCTCCTTCTCATTTGTTGTGCAGGACCGTTGCTACATACATTCGTCGTATCTCCCCCCTTTTTGCCTCACCCAACCTCTCGCACTTCCTCTCTTTCTCCTTCTCTCCGTCCCTTTTCCCTCTCAACCGAGCGTTTCCGCCTACGGTATTGATATTTTACTGTCATCGTTCTGCATGCCTCAACCTGTTCGCACCGCTGTTCGCGGTTGCTACAGGCATACCACGCGGAAAGAGGTGGATCAAGCTGTGGCTGCGATAGTACGAGAGGCCACGACCATGCTTGCAGCCGAGAAAAAGCGCTGAACCAGCATCTTCGCTTGGTCTTGTTGCTGTGTACCGAAATATATACAACGCATTCCAAAGGCATCCACATTTGAGCATGTTGCTGACGTATTGTTCTATTTGGGCAAGATGTATGCAGCCTTGTGGGCGAAACGCATGATTCGTGACTGGGTTGGAGGACTTCGGCTTCAGGATTCGCGTGGACCACCATGGATGCAGAAAATTTCGTTGCCTTGCATCTTCTGCCGAAAGGAGTTTTGCTTGGGGATCAGCGCGTCTTGCGAGGGGTCATTCGCTGCTATCGCCAGCGATTCGATCATATTTGGAGTTCTGAGTCGAACAGTATCGCTAACCCCAAGCCGGTTGAACTTCTTGGGGGGGGAGAAGTGGTGTCTCTCGATGCCGTTTTGCGCGTTCACCTTGTGCGTGTAAAAGTACCGTGTCGCACGCCCGACTACCTGATGCGCACGCGCCGAGATGCCAAATGCGTATTTTCAATGTCATTTTTTAGCATTTCTGTCTGTATGGCGGAGTATGCATATGCGCGACCTCCGAACGGTACCACTCGTTGAACCCAAACTCTCGCTCTGACCGGAACAAAGTGTACATGATAGCCCGAATCGTTCGGATGTAGACATTTGCGTAACTTCATGCCTTAGATCTTTCTCCAAACCTGTACCAAGGGGTCCCAGAAACAGAATAGACGACACGTAAATGCCACACAACAGCCCGACAACTTACTTTTTTTTCTCGGGCTAGCCGAGAGAGAAGCACCGATTGTGAAAACTGAAAATGAAGTGAGAAATTGGCTCAGCCGCCGCGGCACCACACTAACTCTTACCATGTGGTACCTAAGAGAAGATCTCTGTATCCTCAGTCGTTGAGATACTGCAAGGTGTTGCACCATGCGCAAATTGCTGTACGCATTCTTACGAGTCGGCCAGCATTCTAAATGAATGAATGACGGCGAGAGAATGTGTGAAGATGGTGAGTGAGTGAAGATCACGGCATATCGAAAATGGTCCTGGGCATGGCGAACCACAAGACGTGTGAATTGGACGATCAGCAAGAGCCATCCATACGGAACGCATTTTCTACGCTAGGGAACCGTGGAAATATAGCATTTGACAGACAGCGGATGGTCAGGATCCAGGGCGACCACTTTTTTGAACTTGAAAATGTTTTCCGCTCGCGGCTGGCTGTGGTTGGGTTGATGTTCGTGTCCGTATCAGCCAAGCAGCTTCGGGCGCGCTGCTGCGGGGTGGTGTGGTTTACGCGAGGGCATTGCGGCCTAGGGTACAAAGGGCAGATAAAGAGAGTGGGAATGGTCGACGGTGTGTTGGTATTGCTTGTTGTTGCATGATTGATAGGTCTCTGCAGAGCGCAAAGCATAAGATGTGGAGATGTGGAGGCTAACAAGGGCGTTCGAAGGTTCCGGGAAGCAGCATGCGTAGGGGGTAGGGGTGAGTGAAACGGTCGCAAAAATCAACGGTGGATCTTTGCAAAGAACCATTTGTTCTTGGTTCTCTTTCCAGCAAAAGACCAAATAGCAGAGTAGATGTTGACAGATAGAGGTACGTATGCACACAACACCACACCTTGGAGGAGGGCCTCAGCGGGATGTGACACAAGCCGGAGGACGTGGAGCCTAATGAAGTGCGCCCTCCGTGGATATGAGACACCAAGAATCGAAGTGCCATCCAGACTCTCCGAGGCACACACCACAAGACACTGTACAGTAGTGACCAACAACAGGGCAACAGCACAGTGACATGAGGAATGGCAGACGATGATGAAGAAGACTACCTGTCCTCCAACCGATCCTACCAGATTTCACTGCCCACGATACCATCGGCCTTGGTCAGACAGGAGGGCACGGAAAACGACCCAAATGGCGACGTCGTCGCTGGCCATGGAATGGAGGACAATTTACCAACAAGAACAACAAGAGGTGGGCCAAAGAGATTACATATGCCAGTGAATGTACGTTGTGCTCCCTGTGCGGGGGTGGAGAAGGTGGTCTGAGGTTAGTAGCACAGACTGATCTCTGTTTCGCTCTCTCTGTTGTTGTTCACGACGTCTACGCCCGAACATCTGTACAAGAACGGAATCATCTAGACTACGTGTGTATGTATTACGCGATCTTAATCAAGGTATTGCTTGAAGGCTAGACATTAGTCTATGCATTGGAGTATTCATTCTACATACTATCGAAGCTCTGCAGCAAACTACAGCAAAGAAAATATATTTGATGTAAAGTATTACCCCCTTTCCCCCCCAGGCCCTCTGGACTGAATGTATCAACTCCTTCTGTAGACTGAGACTTCTCTTTCGTGCTCCCTCGGGCTACCCGTAATAGAACAGATATAAACCATGGACGTAGACCTAGAGTTGTACGAAGCTCTCGCTGTAGTCAATCCTCAAAGGGTCACCGCTTGGTTCATCTAGCGTAGCCGTAAGTGCTAGATACACACCGCGAGTGGAGCTACGAGAGGTTCTCTTGCAAGTTACCCAACGACTAGTCTATGATCTAGCATTCGCTTGCTTGCTGAGTCTCGTACATGCCTATTTCGGATAAACAGGCGCGTGGAAAAAGGAAACTGATCCGCAAACCGGCACCACGTTCTACCACAACACCGTCACTCTCGAATCCCGGTGGGAACGGCCGGCAGACATGCCAACGGCAGGTGCTGATTCCAAAGCGGATACTTCTTCGGGAAGCATCACCACCCCGTCACATTTGGACTCGAGTAGTGCGAACCCCTCAATCCTTCAGGCGAAACTGCCACAACAGGGTGCGTCGTTGGTCAGTTTAGCACCAGCTCTGATCCGGGCAAAAAGAAAGTGGCGGGCGCTCGTGGACAGCGACACAGGTAGCACATACTATGTTGACGAAGCCACCGGTGTGTCCCAGTGGGAACAACCATCACCTACAGAAGTCGCGCTACCGACAGAAGCTGTTCTTGATAGCCCTACCGAGGCACCGTTAACCCCGAGCCCATATCAGCAGGCCCACCAAGCGGAGACCTCCTTGATCGGAGTGGTACCAGCCTTGCTGAGAGCCAAACAAAAGTGGCGTAGCCTTGTGGACACCAACACGGGTAGCACGTACTACGTAAACGAGACCACCGGGGCGACGCAGTGGGAGAAACCGCCAGAGATTGATGGCTGTCAGGCACCTGACGACGGTGATACGGCCCAAGGCCCGCAGATGGAAACCTCAGCGGTTGTTGGCGCGGAGACTGCGACAAGCGTACCGAGCGAAAACGAAAATGAGAATCGCAACGCGTTAGCAACCGGTGGTTTTACTGACCAAAGACATGATGCACTTGCGACGCCGAGAGTCTTTGAAACCGACGACTTGTCGAAGTTGCCGGGAACAGGAGAGGAGGTTCCTGCAAGTGGGCAGGCTCACGACAATAGTGGCGGCGGAAACACCAGCACGTCGAATCCGGACCCGTTTCTGCAGAGGGTAGACTCGAACTCCACTTTGTCCACGTATGGCGGGGAGCTTGACTCTCTGGCGAAATATGTCACTGGTCACTCGTCCACGCTCGACAGAGGAGCAGTTGTTAGCATCGAAGTCCCGAGGGAGGACAGAGAAGCAGCGAGTCCCGCAGATATAGACGAAGACGCATCGCACTCGACGGACGCAGAATCGTCTGCGGGAAGCAATCACTCAGGCCCGGGGTTGGAAAGCAAGAATTGGGAAGAGGAGACCTCCAAACACTCCACTTCTTCTAAGCATGCACCCATCGCTGAAAATAGCACGGAAACGCCTTCGTCGGGTGTTGATGCAGGCGATTCGTTCAAGGAAGAACCCTGTTACGGGGAAGAACAAAAACACGACCAGACCGCAGAAACCACGGCCAACAGCAGCGTTTCTAGCAGTGTCCAGAGTGTCAGCCATTCGCTGGCGTCGGTTGTCTCGGTCGATAGTCTAGGTCAGCCAACATCTGCTGACGACCTCGACGCGAAAGAACAAAAAACATCTATCTGTCAGCAGCATTCCCCTCCACAAGAAGAATGTCCCGGTAGTGAGGCCGAGTCAACATCGCGTTTGGCAGGGGAAGATGGGACGGAAGGAGACACAGGTAACGTCTCAACAGCGCAAGATTTCGACCGACCCGACGATCTACGACGGCGATCAAGTCCACCTGGGGAGCCTGTCACTTCCAGCGGCAATGAGGGAACCGGAGAGGTACTTCACAACGAGAGATCAGCAGGGAATTTGTCCGCCCTACCCGACCTTGGACCCATAAAAGTAGCCTCAGAACCGTCCAGCGACAGCAGCACGAACGACGCGTCACCCGTTACGGAAGTGCTGGAAGGAGACGGCGGGAGCTTAGACATCGTCCCTTTCACCGCGAAACAGCCATCTAGACTCTCTTTCGACGACGTGGCTGCCGCAACGTTCGCTCTTCAGCGCCTGCAAGCGGGCATGCTGCGCAGGCGACAATGTGCCGCGATCGTGGAGCTCCAGGCGCAAGCCAGGGGCTGGGCGGCGAGGCGGTTACATTCAAGGCTGGTCGGGCGTCGCGATAGTAGGCGACGAGAAGAACTGGAAGCAAAGCAACGAGCGGCCACGACGATCCAAGCGGTGGTACGGGGTCGCATGGGAAGGAGAGAAGCGCTACTATGGCAAGCACAGCGAGACAGCCAACGCTCGCGGAATATGCTCAAAGAGAGCGATAGCAAGATCGACGACAACGAAATGGAGCGTATCACAACGTCCAACGGAATGGACGATCTTGACGACGTGTCCAACATTCAGGGCACGGTAGTTCTTCTTCACTCGAAGCAAGAGTGCAACATCGAAGACATAGCACAATCACCGCGCTCTGTCCCAGAAGAAACGACGGCGAAATCAACTACCGGTGGTGGTCAAGAAGAGGCTGAAACGTACGATGGGAGCGTTGACGGAGAGGCGAGCTTGAACGGATGGAATGATCGCGCCGATCTCGTTGACAGCAATAGTAACACAACTTCGGAAGAAGGGTCGCCATCTCGAGAAGATGGCCATACCTATGCCTTGAGCGAACACGAGCACTGTTCCGAGCTAGACCGTGATGGATCTCCAGTAGGAATTGATGCCTACGGTTGCATGGGAACAGGGTACGAGTCGGCACCTCTGGGAACAATTGACGAGGAAGGATTTCAGCGAAACGGCTACCTTGGGGGCGGAGGAGGAGCAACACCGCCAAACGCCGAGGTTCTATCCTCGAATGCTGATGGACCACCCGGCGAAAACGACGATACTGCTGTATCCTCCTCCAAAGGGTCTCGGCGACAACAAGATGCAGACGCTTCAGAGGATGAGCGCAGTGCTTCCCACAATGCCTACTATGGTTTTGACCAAGAAGTGAGCACAGAAGATGTCGCCAACACGGACGACAATGATTCGGACGAAAGAATGTACAACAGTAGTCGAACCACCATGAGTTCGGAAAGGACTTCCGGGGAGGGAGGAATTCCGTCAGATTTAACGTTTTCGGAAGGCAATGATGACCACAGCGGATCTTCGTCCGAAGACGGTTACTTGCGTCAACATTCCGTCAGGCCGGAGGACGAGGAGGCACAACAACAACAACAACGACAACGACAACGACAACAACAACAACCTCCAAAAACGACCTTTGGTGATGACAAGACAGCTGGCGCAAGTGCTGGCGTGGACCGTGAAATGGACATAAAAAGCGAGGGCAACATTTCACGCACAAATGGCGGCGAACTCGATTACGAAGGGGAGGAAATGGAAAGCTTAGAGCATGAGGCCGAGGAGGAAAAGACCAGAAAAGGAATCTATCTCGATACGACGGCCCCGCTGGAAAGCCTTGAGGTACTACGCACCCTGGTGGTGGCACAGGCGCAGGCTGCTGCTCGAGCGACCATGACTGCCGCCGGGACGGATGCGTCTAAGCGCGAAGCAATCAGAATCAGGTACGGCATGCATGCACGTGCCCAGGCGGCGTCAAAACGCGCTCGTATGTATGATCACTTCAAGTGGGTGTCTCCGGCTCTCGAACTAAAGTCAAAGGGTTTGGGGCACTGCCAATCGCATACTAGTCTTGTCAGGTGAATACAGCAATGGAATCGCCTTATGTGCCTGTGTCGTAATTCCCGAATGGCTTTATTCATCTACGGCCGCAGAAGTCCTTCTTGCTGGATTTTTTTCGAACTATCCAATCGTATACAAGATTAACCAGCCATATCCCGGTCCTACTACCGTCTCCCAGCTCGCCCAACTGTCCAACAACAAGTCGTACACGACATCCATTCTTCAAGTGCCAACTCCTCCGTTCTTTACATACGCTTGTCAACCCAGTAGACTAAATATCGGATTCCGTCTAATCCGCCAAACACGCTCGCGATGGCAATACAGGGATCTTGCTGCTCAGCAAGCACAAGCTGCGGCGAATTTCAGAGAGGCCATACGGCACTCCATCGCGGTAGATAACGGCGATGACGACTCGAGTACGACCGCTTCAGGTGCTTCACCACTCGAGATAGGTGTGGTAGGAACCTCGCCTTGCCTCGCACAGGAGGTCAAAGTGGATGAGATCCCACCTGTTGGCATGAGCCACAACCCACCCCAACCGAGTAGCGATTTCACGACAGAGGATGGGGAAGAAGGCAGTCGAGGAAAGGGCGAACCCCGTGTGTACGATGCTGACAACCGAGAAAAGGATAAAGAAGATCGGAAAAAGTCCGACCAACCGCCCACGATACGCCAAGATGAGCTGCAAGGTGCGTGGGATTTCTCCCAGGATGATAAAACAGGCGATGCGCGCAAACGAAGTCGGTCGAGGGACAACGATGCCGCCGAGCGAAGCAATCCAAAGCAACGTGCACCGATAAAACGCACCAGCGCCTCCACAGACACCTGCGACACCACCACGAGTGGAGCTGCACATGCGCTCGCGTCGGACGTCAGCCGGCTCGCGTCACGGCAAAGCGAGGTGGTTAGCGAGGTTCTCCAGGAGTCTTCATCGGAAGATGCGAGGGGTACCCTGCCGGCAGATCCGCGAACGTTTCACCGGAAGTTTCCGAAGGTGCTCGAGGCGCTGGCGGTGCTTGGGCCTTCGGTGGGGTTGCAGGCGAAGGCCGTCGGACTGATGGAGGAGGTTGTCGAACGCACGGATCATTCGCGGGTGAGATTCACGGAAACCGAGGCAACTTAGGTCATTTCGCCCGCCCTTGTAACCTGGTTGGGATTCATTCATGTTGATAATTTAGGCTGGACTGTATTGATTGGCAACAGGCTCGGGTACCACGAAACACTATAACCTTTTCATCAGATGCCGCGTTTCACGCAAACGACGCACCAAAGTTCCCGCTTTCTTGTCAAAACCGACCAGATCGACGCACGGATGGAGGCACGAGCCGCACGGAAGGGAAGAATAGGTCGCCTCGCGGAGTCGCTGGCGGAGGATGCGAAGCTGGTGGCGGCTAGGCATCAGCATACGGCCGCGAGAATGGAGGTGCTTGTACTAGTTTAGAAGGAATGGCAGTGAGACAGTGGTTGTGTCCACGACTGGTACTTGATAAATGCTGATTAAAATATTCTTCCACAAACACAACACATCGGTTTCTCCGATAACCCTAAACCACGCCGACAACGTGGTGTTGACGAATAGAAACCATGTTCAAGAGCAAGTGTGCCATGGCAAGGCAATTCGCGAGGTTTCCACCGGTTGCCGTGAACACTGGTGCCTCATTCTTTGTGCCAGGTGGCTCCAGACCCCGCAACTGCAAGGTTTGTCGCCGACGACATCCGGCGACTAACCCTGGTGCAAGAAAAGCTGGCATGTCGGGTACGAGTGCCGGCTTTCTCATGATAAATGTAATTGAGGCTTTGGACCATTCCTCCCGAGCAGCATTTTCAACGCAATTTTAGCCCTTTCTAGCTTGTAGTTGCCATGTTTTCATTATTGTTGGCGCGCACTGCTTCACAGCCCGCCTTGTTGGGGGTCAGCGTTCAATGGTTAATGGAGCACGAGCCATGGGAACAGGTAAGCTCTCCTCAGCACCAAGTTCATCTCAGGATACACTCTCCCCCGCGCGTTGAAACGAAATTGTACATTAGCCATCCTATCGTCAAATCCGCTCGGCGACCAGCCTAAGTTTCGTCTACTCGATCCTTGTGAAGCGATGCCACTGCCCGAAAAATTGGGCAGGTTCAGCAATTCATTCTGACGGCGAGCGGGGCTGTTTTCAACAGCCCCGGAGGGGACAACTCACATTCGATCAACAATGTGCAGCACGCCACCATCGACAACGGGAGTAGAACCGCTGTCACCGGTTCTGCCGCTACGGTTTCTAACGCAGCGGCCGAGACGGACATGACCGAAGCCAGTATGAAGGAAACTAGGACGACCGAAACGGCACAAGGCCGGCTTGGTAGGCTTGCTGCCGCCGTGGTGAAAAAACTCCGGAGTGGGGTCGACATCGGGAGCGTCGCCGCCGCCCGCGCTCAAGCCATCCGCAGGTATTTGTTGGGTTTCAAGGTAGAGTGCACATGTACAACAGGTAGAAGATGTTCTGAGTGAGTGCGGGAACACAATGAAAGCTGTGGCGAGTATGCTTGTGCGTTGGTGCACTTGATGCCGTCGGATGTGGAGTCCTAAACGGTTAAGTTTTTTTCTCAGAGCTATAAAAGACTCTCGGGCCTCGGTGATCTGCTCGACTGGCCCAACACACAGACCCATCAACATGTTCGCATTTCACCCTTTAATCTGTATTCCAAGCGCGACCGAAGAGCCCTGCATGAACACAACACACACGCAAATGATCGACTGTGCTGGATGTCCTTGTCGCGTGTCGTTTCAAACCACTCTTGCTGCGAACCGCAGGGGGAGTCAGGCGGGTAGACTCGCCGATGAGTTAAGACTCATAGCTTCGGGCCAGGCCGCTGCCTCGCTGGCCCTGGGCGACGCTGGGGCACAGCTCATCGCGGACGCCGAGGCCGAAAAGCCGCTTCCCCGAGAATACGCCTTGTCTCGTAGTTCAAGCACTCATGACCATCACGCCTCGGTCAGAACGCATTGTGGAAAGCTTCAGGAAATCAATCGCATTTCAGAAAACGACCTCGGAGAGAGATTCGAGGGCAACAGGAGGGGTAAGGGACTCGCCAATGCGGCTGCCGTTGTTGTTGGACACACGCATGAAGCCGTTGTAATCGCCCCGGAAACAGCTAGTATTCTACCCAACGGCCTAGGAGCCGAGACCGGCAATGAAATCGTACCAAGAGGGCCGTCCTCGCCTCTAGCAGCAGCTAGTGTCACTGGCTCAAGCATGGCTATCGAGATGGCAGCCCAGGAGGAGGAAATCGCCGCTGCGGCACGAATACAATCATTTCTTAGGCGGCGTCGAAGACATGGTAGGCTGGGAATAGTTCCCGGCGGTTTTTCGACAGAGAGGGCCACGGTTGTGCCGGTCTTACCATCTGCAGCCAACTCGTCGGGTGAACTCTGCAACGCCGGCAGCAGCAGAAGTAGAGCTACCGCTCACTGGTTCCTCCTGGCATTGCGGTCCCTGCGACGGGAGGTCGATAACTTCTTACTCGGCGGAACCGGAGTCGATGTTGCTCGTGGCTGTAGTAGCGACGATGGATCAGCAGCACCCTCCGTGTCGCATAAAGAAGTAGAAGCACAAAAACCGGATCTGGGGGACAACGCAGGTGCCAGCGGTCCGGACGAAGGTGCCGACAAAGCAGACGGCGTGGACGGCAATTCGGACAACGACGGTGACGACACCGAGCCCGAATCATCGGAAGACTGCCCCGACGACGACTGGCCCACATTCCCACCCTTGCCTTTGCGCGCGCGGGCTCCGTCGCTGTACACCCTCCCTCCTCCTAGCAGCGGCTCATTGAGGAGGAAACCTCGCGACAGCAGCGAGAGGGCGCCCGGTGTTCCTGCATCGAAGGGCCCTTTCACGAAGCTTGACCCTGAGGTGGCCGCTCGCCTTCACTCGGCGTCGTCGGTATTCTGCCTCCGAGCATCCGACGTCTTAACTGCCTTCTCGCCACCCCCGCCACCGCCTTCTCCTTCCCGTCTGATTGCGCGGACCGCAACATCGAGCGATTCTTTGCCAAGTTCGCGCCCCTCCGTCATTCCTGGGACCTCCGCCGGCCGCGAAGGCACCCGTGGTTTTCCCAGACTGTCGTCGCCGGAAATCCTTCGGCAGAGGCTGCGGGTGGAGGCACAGGACGCTTCCCTCGCCGGTCTTGGCCGACCGTGGCTGCTGTCTTCCCATGCGAATCGCCTACCGACTCGCCACAAGCAGGAACAAGTACGCTCAGCTTTTCTCCGGAAGAAAGGAAGCTCGCGTAAACCTATCAGGGTGTGGGGTGGTTGTGGTGGCATCGATCTGGTCAGGGAAAAGCGGCGGCGAACTGATGCTTTCGGTCCATTGACACCCCTAGGCCAACGCTTGGCCAGACGGTACAACGCCGGGGTGGCCGCTAGAAGACGACGTATTCTCGGGGAGACAGATGCATTCCGGGCGGTGCACGTTGGGAGGCAGCTGAGGATCGGGGCCTCTTTGAACGCCCTCGAGAGGGTGGAGCGCGCTCTGAACGCGCGCCTATCCTGTGCGAGAGAGGCAAAGGTTTCTTCAGCCCACATTGCGGAGCTGCTGGATGTTGTGGGCCGTTTCGTTTTCTCGGACTCGCAGGTGCGGAAGAAAGTTTATAATCCTCACAAGTACAGCTGGAAGAGGAGGCATCCCCCATGCGTGCAGACCGTGTTGGTCAATTCCGTACACACGCTCGTGGCATCGATTGCGCTTCTTCGACTCAAAGTCCGCGTTTTGACAGTCATCGTCTTCGGAAAGATCTCGCGGAGCACGCGCTCACTGCATCGGTTTATTGTTTACGTCTCCCCACCTTGTTTTCGACCCGCGGGAGATGCGCATATGTGCGTAACGAGCCGTAAACTCATGCAAATGGCTACCGTGAACCCGTGCTGTAGTCTTTCCCAATCGTCACGTCTGCTTTCGGGGTACACTTCCACCAAAATGGCAGTATCCTCTTCCTTATTTTCGGGTTACTCTCCATGTGTGCATAGTTGTGTGGGCAGCGGACGGAGGCAGCATCTACGCCATCAGGTGGGGAGGCAGTTGAAGGCATCGCTCCCCAACGAAGTCGTTGTCGAATATGTCAGGTATGTGTTTCCTAAGAGTCCCACCCGAATTGTTTCAACGAAACAATTGTGTTTGACGTGCGTTAGGCGGCCGAGGGTCTTACCTCGCACATGGGATTCCTTATACCACGGGAACCATTCCGCTTGATCTCGCATACATATGACGCAAACCGGTGTGAGCAGGAAGGGTACTCGCAGATCTGACCACACACCGCCAACGCGATAAAACTCCCTCTCGGCAACTGCTTTCGCGTAACGTCTCGCCATCTAGGAGCTGCTTGAAGATCTACGCCAGAAGTTTCCGGTCGTGCGGGAGCAGTCTAGCTGGGGGAACGAAACAAACCCGTTCTGCTGCGACCGTTGCTGGCAAGGCAGCCCGCGGACCGGGTCACCCGATGGGGAAAAAAATACGAAAGCACCAACGTCCACAGGCGACCCCAATCAGTACAATGCCCACGCCGGGTGGGGAAAAGACGCCTACAACATGAGTCTCGAACGTGTCGTTTCTACGGAGGATGCAGAAGAGGCACCATCACCGCCATCGGCAGTGGTGGGCACAACCGGTTTAAGGGTGAGGAACGGTGATGATGCGGGTGCCAGCCACGGTGGAGCAACGATGTCGTGGCCGTCGCCTTCGGAAAACGCAGGCGGTGAAAATTGCCCGACACCCGGTTTGCTCCCACCAGTATCCACGCTGGAATCCGTCGAGGAGGACACGCCCGCCACAGGATCATTTCGATACCGGCGGGGAGCGGCAGGCTTGATGCAATCGGCAGCTGTAGTACCGGGTGGTAAACGGCGGGGTAGTAGGGTGGGCGCGAAGCCGCCCACGAAGCCTGATGCCGTGGCCGCTGCCTTCTCGGCTCACCTTCACGGCGTCGACAAGTACCCGTTGGAGTTGGCTCGACTTTGCCGGTTCGCGCAGTTCCTGACGGAGAACGAACTCCTTCGAGAGGCGTACGAGGTGAGGCAGGGGACGGGGAGCGACAGCCTCTGTGCCGCGGTGTGTGTCTGTGTGAAAACCAATTGTCATGCCTTGCGTTATATGGATCATTCGGTTGCAATGGACTACAGTGTCCAGGTTGCTCTCTTCGTGAAATGGAGGGAGGGAAAATGATTGGTTTTCCCCGCGGCTCTTTTTCCCATCATACTGGCCGGGCGCTTTTTGGCTGCTCCTTTTGACTCGTTGACACTTGTACTTCGCCAATGGAACCCATTCTACCCCTGGCGTGTCAATACGTGATTATGTTTGCTGTCACCCGTGACCTCAACTACAGTATCCAAATGTCCGCCCGCTTGAATTTCCTCAAAACAAGGTCATCCTTCATATACTCTCCTCGTTCACTACCTCGGAGCGCGACGGCATCAGCAGAAAAGACAGCAAAGGCAACCACGGCAACAGAGGCAACGAAGGCAAAGACAGACCAGCCACGCGGCCTTCCTCGTCGTCGTTTTCACCCCTGCCCACCCTGCCGACCGGCCTACGCGGGAAGCTGCTGGTCGTGGCCGGCCGTCTTGCCGTTGCCACCGGCCGCTACCCGCAGGCCGTGCGACATGTCAAAGAGGCTGTGCGAACCGTCGCGGACAACAGCACCAAAGCTGGTCGCGACATGAGGTACACTCTTCCTACGTTGCTGTAGCAAACGCACGCCTTTCTATCTATCAGGGAACAGCTGATAATGACGCTGCTTGCCGTAATTATTTGTCCACACCTGAAAATTATCGGAAACATCGCTTCTCGTTGGGGATGGGGTAGTTGATCGGTACCGGTTACGACTCTACTTCAACGGTGCGTGTTGTTGTATCCAAAGAGGAATACGTTGTACTGAGAGTATCGAAGCTAAGCTCGATGAGATCCTGGAATCTCTACGAGCAGTAACAAATTATGTTGAACGGTACCGCCATCAACGACGACAACAGCGGCGCCAACAATGTTCCAAACCCGGTCGCTTTGGCTTAACCGAGACGAAAACCGCCCCCACCCCACCCTCCCGCTACCGCCCGCAGTTGAGACCTCAATTAAACCAGTTTTTTCAGCCTACAGTAAATCGTCAATTGCTGGTAGTACGGACATTTATTCTTCCTTTTTTCCCCTCTACCTGCTGCACGTGCGTCAATAAACCGATTCTTGAGCAGCCCCGCGGTTCTGGTGTCGGCCAGCGAAGTGTTTGAGTACCTCTTAGACTTCCGGTCGGCGGAAGTCATTCTCATGGGGTGCCTTTTGCATGACCCCGACTACAAACCAGCCCTGTCAAGCTATGGTAGACTGGCGGCGCGAAAGGTGCGGGGTGTTCATTGAAGCATAACTCACTCTTTGAGAGCTGGAACGGTGTCGGCCTGTCCAACTGCCCGTTTGTAGCACCGGAACAAAAATATATGGTGGACCCCAATGACCAGACAAGTTGAAAGTCCCAACAACCCGTGTATTGCACATCCTGAGGCGACAGGGTGAGCTAAGTGTGGCCGAGAGGTACCTCACGAGAGCTACATCTCTCTCGGGCGGCCGTGACGATGCAGCGAACGGAGGAGAGAGGGGAGGGAAGACGGCTGGAGTTGGGGCGGCTGAAGACTGGCTTACTCTGATGAAGTTTCATGCAGAGAGAACGCCGTCCTCGGCGAGAGTAACGGATACGTTGGTGAGATGAAGACAAAACAGAGCCCGGACGTTGCTTGTTGAGACGTCAATGGGCGCAGAACCAACACGCCCTGAAACTATCGGGCGACTATACTGCAGCATTCTTACGGGAGTATATCTTGTACTTGCGCTCCTCTCTTCTGTGAGTATCGTGCCCCAACAGCACGAGCCGTTTCACGCTGTGCAAACCTTGAACCCCTGCCCCGTACGCGTATTAACGCATGAAAGACATGCTTTCGCAAAGTTGTGAGCTGCCTGGACTGGACGAACCCGGAACACCAGCGCGTGGCACAGTCCCCATTCCGGAAAGCTCCCGCTACTGCGGCGCCACAAAGAGGGATGGATGCCTCCACGTCGCCGCAATCTTCATCGGAGACTTCCGACAAATCATGGCAACCCAGGGCGGAGACTCTGCTAGAGCTCGGCCGCTTCGAGCTACTCCATAACCGAAGCGTAAAGAGGGCGTCAGCATTCTTCAGGGCCTGCCTTCGGGAGAGCCCTTGGCATGCTTCGGCAAAGGTATTGCCTTACATGTTTGTAAGTTCGTTGTTAACTAGCCCCCCCCGTCCCTCTTACCACCATGTTTGGCGTCCGAACATGTTTCAAAGAAATAACGTCACGAAGAGCTCACAGAATGCTTCAAAGGGGTAAAAGACCAGCTTAGTGTGCGACAGAAAAAACGTTCGTCATGTGCGCGTGCGAACGATCGGTCGAAGCACTTAGTGGAAAATAATACGTCCTCAAGTGAGCCATCCCGGTTTCGTGCTAGTGTTGAGTCCTTGAGGCTCGCTCTGGGATACTGTATTGTATTCCCACGTTTTTGAACAGAGGCGGCACTCGAAAGTGAGCGGTTCGTTTTGGAAAGCTCTTGATAGCACCAACCTGAGCCAATTTTTCAACGGCACTTGGCTGCCTTCGAAGCCGACGAATCGATTGGGGGAACAACGCTGCACCTTTACAGCCCTAAACGATTTATTTTTTGGTTCCCAGCGAAAAACTGTTGCACGACATGGCTTACGGCACTTTGTACGTTAAACACGTCCATGGCTCCATGGAATACTTCGGGAGCACAACTCTGTTGTCCCAATTTTGGGGGAAAACTCGTGTAGCTCCAACCTGCAGCGATCCTGAGCCGAGACAAGGAGCACCCGGAGATGATTACTCCTTCGCGTATGCATCAACAGGAATGGGTTGATCAACTAGCAGCTGTTGGCTCTCCCCGTCTTCCAACAACGAAGGCGATGAAGTAGAACCACGTTAAAGCAGTGGCCGTCACATCCACGTGCCTGCGGGCACTTGCTAGAAACGTCGCCGTGTGGGGTTCCGCACAGTCAACCCATCCTGCCTCAATTTCATGGTGAAAACGGCCTGCATATGTTATGGTGGGCGAACATATGCGGAGGGCACCCTTGTGCACAGCGCGCTACCTTTGCTGGGCGCGGTTTGCTGATGACTTCAACGGCCTCGCAGGTGCATCTGGCGGTTTGCATGCTGGAGCAACTCGGACCTTTCAAGGACAAGCGACCGCCGTCCAGGTAAATGTTCGCTAGTACTATGGGTGGGTGCCCAATTTCGATGGTCTGCTGCGTAGAGTGCGGATTTTGGTGACAGTCATTGCCCATCACGACAAATCCTCATGTTATTGCGCGAACCTGCACCTAAATTGTTTTCCCTTTAAACATTCCCCAACGCAAACGCGCCCACGAAATATTCAGTCTCGTAAGTCTGTGCCGGTACACCAGGTCCCCAGTCCCTGCACATTTTTTCCGACTTTGATTGGGAACGCATGCCGAAGAAGATTGTAGGAAAGAGCCTGTTCCGGTCTGCCACGGTCGTTGATTGACCGCAACTCCCCCCCACCCTCCCCGCTTCTTTCTCCTGGAAACCGTTCTTGCCACAGGGCCACTATGAAAATCGACTCTCTTCTCCGCTCTGTACTCAACTTCAACGGCGATGGCCACGCCCCACGCTCCTGCACACCCATTCTCAATACCGTCGGTGGAAGTGTGAGATCAAAAGCATCGGCGGCACCACCCTCTTCACCCACGTTGACGCCAACCCGGATCCGAAGAAAGGGCGCGAGCGTCTCTGTCGGGGCGACGGCCACCACTACCCACGCCGGTCACAACACGCCGA
Source organism: Ectocarpus sp. CCAP 1310/34 (assembly GCA_902602495.3). Classification (NCBI taxonomy): domain Eukaryota; class Phaeophyceae; order Ectocarpales; family Ectocarpaceae; genus Ectocarpus; species Ectocarpus sp. CCAP 1310/34. Next base: position 189,894 of record CACKRE030002880.1, on the reverse strand, counting down.
TCAAGTACGACTCAACACCCAGAAGCAGCAACGTTGGCGCAGCCAGGCATGGCGGCGGCGGTGGCGGCGGCCGTGGGGTATGGTTGTTGTGGCTATTTTACGCTAAGTTCGCTGAACGTTGTTTGAAAGACCCACAGTTGGCTCTGCTCGCCCTCAACAGAGCTGCTGTTGCTGCGGCTTCATTGCCGGGTCGACTGGGACAGTACCGTTCAAGAAGGAACCTGAATCCCGACGGCGGAACGATAGGGGATGGGGTCAGGTTGGACTTCAGGGGGGAAGCTGTTCCTTTTACGCTCGTCGCGCGGGCACAGTTTTGTCAGCGTTCGCCGAAGCTTTTCGAGTGCATCGCCGGTTCGTCTGGGGGTGGTGGCGACGTGGACTCTTCGCCCGAAGAAAGTTTGATGGGCACTGCTATGAGGTGACGATACACCGTCGCTTGCACCAGATGCTTCACACACATTATTCAGTTGTTCACTTGGTGGGAGGACGATGACGCCGTGACAGCTGCTGAAAACGCGACATCATCCGCGGAGTAGCGTAGGCTGTCGCTTTCTGGACATGCACACATCAAGAAAAACAAACATGGTCCCGACGACAAACGGGACGAGAATGTGACAACTTTAGGCCCCACCCCCTTGCCTGTTGTGTACTCTCGTAGTGTCTGAAACCCATCAACAGGTTGCGTTGAAACCCCTTTGCAATGATCACTTTTTTACTTCTCCTTCTCATGTTCCACAGGCAAACACCACTCTCAGAGCATTAGGCCTAAAGCAAACCAGCTACTTGTTGACTGTTTACGTCAAGGTTGGATAGTGACGTTAGAAGTCGGCCACCATCGCCTACGTAGCTGGCATCATCTCCATCTACCACCGCAACCGATGTCTTTTGTCATGCCACGCATGATTGTTCTCGTGTTCAATTTTAACAGGTATCTCAACGAACCTGTAGTACACACTGCGCTTGGGCACCTCTTGCTCTCGAAAGAGAACAACACCAACGCGCATAGCGACAACGACTGCAACGGCCACGACAACAACAACAACAACAACAACAACAACAACAACAACAACAACCACAACGGTGACAGCGACCAAGACAGCGACATCAACGGCGAGGCCGGCAACAAGGACAACAAAAAAGGTACCGATCGATGCTTGAGGCTAAATATCCTGGAGAGGGCCGCTGCTTCCTTCCGGAGAGCCATGGATGCCGCAAAGTTCAACAATCGCCCGTTTGTTCCCGCCACCAGAGGGCTGGCAGTGGCATTGTGCAGACGTCGCTTGATGTTGGAACCTACCGCAGCGGGAAACGCCCTGCATAAGAACAACAACGATGGGGAAAGTCACGAGGTGAGTAGCGTGTTTGGCAGGAAGATCGGGATAGTTGTTTGTCATAATCGAAGAGGTTTTGCATAAAAAATGTGTGAATTCAATGTGACATCATCCGATGCTTCGGGTAACGGTCCAGAATATGACCGATTCAAGCGTCAATAGCACGCCGTTGTCTGAACTAGGTGGGCGATGCCTGTAGGTTACGCTTGGCCGGGGTAGCTTGTTTAGGGATTCACACTTGTGGCAGACGACACCTCACCCTTTGGGTATCGACTTCCCAAAATAGTAAGCACAATATCGCAGTCACTACACCAAAACGTTTGAGACAGGAACATCGACAAACTGTGTGAAATACTTGATTTGCTCTTCAGAAAAAACTTGACCCAGAACTCAGAGTCAAGATTGGAGAGGATTGGTCAACATATGCATGCGATTCAAGTTATCCAGAGACATAGGATTTCGTACTGAGATTCAAAGGTGTGGACCACTTGGAAACAAGGAGAGTGGAAACCATGGATTCTGATTAGGTCAAGCGAAAATATACATGGCAGATCGAAGGCCGGTCTCTCATGAAACACGATGCCACCACCGGCCAGAGGACCCTAGACTTTCGCATTCATCGAATAAGCTGTCCAACATTGTCGTGATGCACTGTTCGTCTGCGCCGGCATTACTCCCCCAGCACACTGGCGACGACGAAGAGACCCCCCGAAGCCTCCTCCTGAACGCCCTGCCAGCACCTCTGTGCACTTCCAAACCGCAACGAGTCCTGGGGGCGGGACGAACAGAGAGCGTAGCCCTGCTTCGAACTGCGGCCCTCTATTTGTACACCTGGAGAGTGAATTCATCCTCGAACAACGGCGACAATCTAGCGCGAGAGAGATCGCAAACGGCGGTGGTCAACCGGGCGGCTGACGAAAAACACACGGAGACGCTCTTGGCGAGGGCGATAGAGCTCGAGCCGTTCCACGTCCCGACACTGACTGCGCTCGCGTTTGTGCTGCTACAGCGTGGTGGCGGGTGTGCGGTGGCTAGAGCGGAAGGATTGCTCGTAAAAGCGGTCGATAGCGCCGGTCCTCAAGGTATGCCCAGCGAAATAATTCTTCACTTTTCGTGTGGCAGAAAAACCTGGGGGTTGGACAGACTTCCCCGACTTTGTTTCAGCCCGATCGTTGGTCGTGTTGTTCCCACCGCGCTTCCCTTTTCCCCGATACAGAACAAAAACTGCCTTTTTCGTAGGCGCTGACCTTCAGGAAGTAGCGCCAGCTACACAACCCGTTGACTTCCCCTTGAGCCAGGAACGAATGCTTTGAGTATGCAACACACGCAAGCACTCAATCGACTGGTGACACCTTGGTCTGACCGGGGGCGTCTTTCCCACCACCCCCTCAAATCGACAGTGCCAAGCGACGTGCTCCGGACACTCGCACAGATCCGGGCTTCTCAAGGCCGTCGATCGTCGGCGATGTCCCTATTTCGCCGTGCCAGCAGGGCCGCCACCGGCGGTACTAGCGGCAACCACGACGCCTTGAGAGGAAGCCGAACTAAAGATGGCGAACTTGAAGATCCTCTCTCTCTCTGTGGCCTCGCACGACTGCTTTTAGCCCCACATTACCGCCGCTGCCCGCCGGCAGCGGCGCCTTGCCCTCCCATCGACGGAAACGGGCATGCCGGTGGTCATAGCAGGGAAACCGCTGCCGCAGACGCTGAAGCAGCAAATCGTCCGGAAACGGACGTCCCACGTTCCCCACTACCGAATGTTTCAAAGGTAGCGGTCGCAGCCCCGACGGGAAGTTCGGTCCCGGCGGGGGATGAGGTCTTGCGGCCGCTAGCCTTCCCGACCGAGGAAGATAAGAACGAAGCAGCACGGCTCCTCGCGCGCGCGTTTTCGTCAGCGGGCGGGGCGATGCCGCCAGAAAACGCGTATTTTGGTGAACATGCGGAAGGCGGGCCAGACAGTAACGATGATGATATTGAACGTGCCAGGGGCTCGGCGGAGACGAAAAAAGAAATGAGCGGTCAAGGTCAGACTGTCCTGGGGGATGTGCATCTAGTGGTGTCAGGGTTTAGCCTCAGGGAGGCGCGCAAGAGCGGAGCTCGTGGCCATGCTTCCAGCGACGGTGGGGGTGAAGGAACACAGACCCAGGAACGGGGTGGATATGGCGCCAAAGAGTGGCACTTACGAGAGGCGGCGAGCGTGTCAGCTCCGAACACCAAGACCGGGATCTTGGCAAGGTCCGTGGTCAACAAGCTTGTCGGAATGTGTTCTTTGTCGGTTTGGTCTGGCGGTATGGATACTGTTTGATCCGTTTCGCTCTGTAAAATCTTGTTTCGAGTTTCGACCGCCATTGTCGGCATCACCCTGCTTTTTTCCGATCACTCATTGGCCAAGGGTCCTCCATCATCCCACGCGCTCTAAAGCCTTCGTGAGGCATATTTATGCAAATGAAACCCGTAATTTCCGCGCTCATCTCGTGTGTTTGAGCCGATATTTCACGTAGACTATTCATCACCCTCCTGCATTGTTGCCACTCCAACAGAAACGAGTACATGGTATGCGAAGGACGACGGAACTGCTACAAGACATTGCTTTGATAGTGAACACGTTCCAAGCGGGACGTGCAAGATTGATGCTTTGCCCCCAAAACGATGTCGCCTTGTTGGTATGAGCACTTGTCGTATTTTTTCCTGAAACAGCAGTGCAGGACGCAAGGGCCTGAAATATATACCCCACGGCCATGCATGCTGAAGCACACCTACTCTGTCTTCCCGGTGCCTACCATGCAGGTATATTCTTGCAAGACATACACTTGCCAGCGGTGATGACAAAAAGGCAGAGGTGCTTTTTCTGGAGGCGATCGATGCAGAACCGACCACATACGGTGCCTGCGCCGCGCTGTTGTTGGTGCTCCGACAGGTGACATTACGTCTCTGGCTTTCTGGTTGATGCTCTGGTGTATGAGGGAAGCGCTACACTACTGACCGTCTAACAGCAGCGCGATCATGCGGGCATTATCTACCAGGGTGCTTCCGATGCTTAAAAGATCGAGGGCTTGGATTAAGACAGGCTCCAGTGCCACACTAAATAGTGTCGGTGGGGCACGGATTACCTCGTTTCGATGTAAGTGTCGTGCCACAACGTTGGTGGTATTTTGTTCGTCGTTTAAACAGCGTCTTCCTCTGACATCGGTCGCGACCAGTGTCTGTGCCGGTATCAAAATTTCTTTCCGCAACAATATTAATCTTCCGTAGGTTTCCGTGGATGCGTTCCGAGCCAATGTCCAAATGCGTCGCCTGAAGAGGTGGTTGGGGAAGAGGCGCAAAGGGCGGCGCGTGTCCGGCGGAGGCGCTTCTCAAAAGGTAAATGATGTGGTCGGGTGCGCCGTGTTGAAGCCTTGCCGTCAGTTGGTTGTCGATCTGATCTGCGAACGGTTGTCTGTTCCGCCTGCTGGGCTACATATTGAGTATATTGCTCACGTAGCTTATTTTTGGTCGCCGTTTCCTTTGCCGGTGCCCCACCTCCGACCTTCACGTTGGTTGTGTGCATCACCCACGACCCCCCTTCAATCGTGAAGGCACATGTTTCCACCTCTCTTGTGCGAATTACGTGCTACAGAAAGAGGTCGCAGCACGTCTTTGGCAGCAGTTCGAGGATGAAAAGCGGTCGGTCAAGCTTTTGGAGCGACTCAAAGTATACGCATCTCTAAGGTATGGATGGCTAGCCACTCAAAAATATTCTCAAAGCCGAGCCCCGAAAGATTGCGCACTTCACCCTAGGGATAGGAGCGATTCCCCCTTTCTTTGCTACCTCCCCTTGGCCGGAAATCCCTCGCGTTTACATAGTACGGACTCAGATCCGTAAACAGTCTTCCTCGGACTGCCCGCACGAACTGCCGCCTCAGCCTATCTTCCGCCAATTTGGGACTTAAAGGCAAGGCATCTGCAATTTGGCACCCCAATGCTCGTGACAGCGGCAACACCCCCCCCCCCCCCCCCCCCCCCCCCCCCCCCCCCCCCCCCC
>CACKRE030002880.1:133050-164161 GCA_902602495.3 Ectocarpus sp. CCAP 1310/34 | reverse complement strand
ACCCCGCACAACATAATCTACTCGGCCACCATTATGGTTACCGCCAAAAAACAACCAGAGGTAAAAAAAGAACGGTAACCTGGTTGCCGAGTTCACGAAGTGAATTGGCTTGTTTTACAACGTCGTTGCCAAGCGACGAAAACCCAATCCCGATGGCAAACACCGGGGGGGGCGGCTTGTTTTACAACGTCGTTGCCAAGCGACGAAAACCCAATCCCGATGGCAAACACCGGGGGGGGCGGCTTGTTTTACAACGTCGTTGCCAAGCGACGAAAACCCAATCCCGATGGCAAACACCGGGGGGGGCGGCTTGTTTTACAACGTCGTTGCCAAGCGACGAAAACCCAATCCCGATGGCAAACACCGGGGGGGGCGGCTTGTTTTACAACGTCGTTGCCAAGCGACGAAAACCCAATCCCGATGGCAAACACCGGGGGGGGCGGCTTGTTTTACAACGTCGTTGCCAAGCGACGAAAACCCAATCCCGATGGCAAACACCGGGGGGGGCGGCTTGTTTTACAACGTCGTTGCCAAGCGACGAAAACCCAATCCCGATGGCAAACACCGGGGGGGGCGGCTTGTTTTACAACGTCGTTGCCAAGCGACGAAAACCCAATCCCGATGGCAAACACCGGGGGGGGCGGCTTGTTTTACAACGTCGTTGCCAAGCGACGAAAACCCAATCCCGATGGCAAACACCGGGGGGGGCGGCTTGTTTTACAACGTCGTTGCCAAGCGACGAAAACCCAATCCCGATGGCAAACACCGGGGGGGGCGGCTTGTTTTACAACGTCGTTGCCAAGCGACGAAAACCCAATCCCGATGGCAAACACCGGGGGGGGCGGCTTGTTTTACAACGTCGTTGCCAAGCGACGAAAACCCAATCCCGATGGCAAACACCGGGGGGGGCGGCTTGTTTTACAACGTCGTTGCCAAGCGACGAAAACCCAATCCCGATGGCAAACACCGGGGGGGGCGGCTTGTTTTACAACGTCGTTGCCAAGCGACGAAAACCCAATCCCGATGGCAAACACCGGGGGGGGCGGCTTGTTTTACAACGTCGTTGCCAAGCGACGAAAACCCAATCCCGATGGCAAACACCGGGGGGGGCGGCTTGTTTTACAACGTCGTTGCCAAGCGACGAAAACCCAATCCCGATGGCAAACACCGGGGGGGGCGGCTTGTTTTACAACGTCGTTGCCAAGCGACGAAAACCCAATCCCGATGGCAAACACCGGGGGGGGCGGCTTGTTTTACAACGTCGTTGCCAAGCGACGAAAACCCAATCCCGATGGCAAACACCGGGGGGGGCGGCTTGTTTTACAACGTCGTTGCCAAGCGACGAAAACCCAATCCCGATGGCAAACACCGGGGGGGGCGGCTTGTTTTACAACGTCGTTGCCAAGCGACGAAAACCCAATCCCGATGGCAAACACCGGGGGGGGCGGCTTGTTTTACAACGTCGTTGCCAAGCGACGAAAACCCAATCCCGATGGCAAACACCGGGGGGGGCGGCTTGTTTTACAACGTCGTTGCCAAGCGACGAAAACCCAATCCCGATGGCAAACACCGGGGGGGGCGGCTTGTTTTACAACGTCGTTGCCAAGCGACGAAAACCCAATCCCGATGGCAAACACCGGGGGGGGCGGCTTGTTTTACAACGTCGTTGCCAAGCGACGAAAACCCAATCCCGATGGCAAACACCGGGGGGGGCGGCTTGTTTTACAACGTCGTTGCCAAGCGACGAAAACCCAATCCCGATGGCAAACACCGGGGGGGGCGGCTTGTTTTACAACGTCGTTGCCAAGCGACGAAAACCCAATCCCGATGGCAAACACCGGGGGGGGCGGCTTGTTTTACAACGTCGTTGCCAAGCGACGAAAACCCAATCCCGATGGCAAACACCGGGGGGGGCGGCTTGTTTTACAACGTCGTTGCCAAGCGACGAAAACCCAATCCCGATGGCAAACACCGGGGGGGGCGGCTTGTTTTACAACGTCGTTGCCAAGCGACGAAAACCCAATCCCGATGGCAAACACCGGGGGGGGCGGCTTGTTTTACAACGTCGTTGCCAAGCGACGAAAACCCAATCCCGATGGCAAACACCGGGGGGGGCGGCTTGTTTTACAACGTCGTTGCCAAGCGACGAAAACCCAACCCCGATGGCAAACACCGGGGGGGGGGGAAGAAAAAAAGGCCGAATCTGACAGCTGTGCGAGAAACCGCCACGGATCCGTACTGTTGAGAAACAGAAACGATTGAGAAAACCATCACTCAATGGGTGGGGTTATTCCGAGTGAAACATCGACTTTCATAGAAAATGAAAAAACAGTAGCTCGAAACAGTGCTGGTCTTTTTTTGCATACCCTTTCGTGTGACCATCAGATGCGGCGAGTCGGAGGCAATCATCACAAAGTGAAAAAAACTTAACACTTCAGTGCTCAGCACAGCGCCTCATAACCAAGCACCCCGTTTCTTTCCCGACTGAAAGATTTCCCCAAGCCTCTCTCTGCTTGCCATACTTTATCGAGAGCAAGGGCAACCACGTATGCCAGGCACATACCCATCTCAACGCTAGCATGTACATCAGCCTGTGGGGGGGGCTCTGTATCGCCTGCCTACCTTGGTAAGCTCCTTGTCGTACAGGGCAAACTCCAGGGCCCTCCTCTGCTTGTCGTGCTTCTGGTACGCGCCGAGCTCCTCCTTCTCTTCTTCGAGCTCCCCGAGACGTTCCTTAAGAAACGAACAGGGCGTTCATGGTTCGGGAATGAGGGGAGCGAGCGGAAAATATGACTCATTAATGGCCGCCGTAAAAACCCAAGTTGTGTCGACTCCTCAAGGAACGCTGGAAAATACTGCTAGGAAGACAGCGTTCTCCTGGTCAACAAAAGCAAATACTTCACACCGGCGCAGACTTTGCCCCCGGCAACCAACAGTCACCGAAGAACGACGCAACCTGCCGCACACCGCCGTGCGCGCTGCGGCGGATGAGAAAAGCACGCGCAAGGCTGCGTTGCGCACCTCGATGAAGCTGATGACCTCCTGGATCTTTTCGAACTTGTTGTTGAGCTCGTCCATAATCTTGAGGGATTCCTGCCTGCGCTCCTCGTACACCTGTGGGGGCGACGGCCGCAAGCAAATAGACCATCCAATCAAGACTCCACAAGTCTACAATTAGTACAAACTTGGACGAATTTCACCGGAATCGGTTGTTGCTTTCTTGTGGAATTTTGGTGTTTGCTGGTTAGTCCACAAGAACGGGCGCCGGGCTTTTCACAACTGGTTGGATCAGCAGGGAATGGAGATGCTGGATAGAGAAAAAAGCTGTTTACGTTAAGACAAAACAATGGCAGCAACAGACTACCGGCAACAGCAGTAGCAGCAACAACAACAGCAGTAATCACACTCTCTCTGACCTTCGTGCCCGCGACCTCCTTGAGCAGGTTAAGTCTCTCGGCATCCTTCATTAGCGTCAGTGCCGACACCTTGCCCTGCTGCACGATGTAGTACGGGTTCGCCTTTGAAAACCCTGCGCTTTCCAGGAGACTTGACACCTTTGCCATAAACAAAAAAAGAGTCATGCAGAGCCGAATCGGGTCAGGCACTCGCATGTGGCGGTGTGTAACTTCGTCTGATACTTCAAAATAACTGAGGTCTTCTGTTCGACCATGTCGCTAGGGCGGGCTTTCTAGCGGCTGGCGCGTTCTCGAGGTGGCAACGAATCAGCGCCAAACATCGATCAGTCAAAGAGCGTTATACAAATCTGGGGGACGTTGGCCAATCGTGAAGCAAGGCAACGAAAGCACCGAACAGGCAGAGACACGGGGGCGTTGAAGCCGAAACACTCTTTGCATCAGCCTACAAGCCTTGATCACACCACAAACATTGGGATTTGAAATAGACGATACCTATACATGGGGGCAACCATGTGCCTACACACGTCGACACCCACATCCGCCAACCTTGAGCGCACCGATAACCCCTCTGTCAAACTCCTCCTCCTTCCCACCCACCTCCTGCTTCGTCACGCGCTTGAGGTTGAGGAAGAACTCGTCCTTCTTCATCCCGATGTTGCGCCGCAACACCACTTCGTCGCCGTCCTGATGCGGAGGGGGGAGAGGGGGGGGTGAGTGTGTGCGTGGGGTTCTCAACCAAAGGTGCCGTGTAGCCGGGATGGGAGCGTCGGCCGTATTCGATTTGTTGAACGAGCCACAAGTTGTAGTTGGTTGGCGGCCATGTGGTTTTGATGACAAGAGGTTGCGTGTACGTAGAGCGAGGTGCAAAAGCGGATACGTTTCCATGGGTTGCCAGAAACAGAATTATCTCTCTGTCTCTCTCTTCTGCCTACTAGTGGCAGGAGCATACCAAATCAGAAAGAAGGGTACGCTCTGGGGATCGAGATCGTGGATATGCAACATGCGTCAATTGAACGTTAAACCACTCCGGTAACCGACCAACAACCGAGATTGAATTTTTTCAAACGTGGAAAACATAGCAGCAGAGCAACCGACGAAGCACACCATTTTCGAACACATGCTGAGACCGTTCAGCTACCCCTCTGCTGCTCAACCCCTCCCCTCGGCTTCTCATTGGCAGGGCCACAAGGACACAACGGCAGCTCGTCTACACCCGGTACCGTCAAGTGTCTCAGCACACACCGACCTGTGCTAAACGGCCGTCAGAGTTGTCGAAGACGATCTCGACGTAGGCGCTCATGAGCTTCGCCCCGGCTCCCTCGTGCAGCAGCAGCTGCCTCTCCTCCTGCCGTAGGTTCGAGAACCTCTGGTTGAGCAACGCGAACTGGATAGCATCGAAGAAGTTGGACTTGCCCGACCCGTTCCTACCGACGATGACATTGTGCCGGGGGCTGAAAGACTCGATCTCGGGCTGCGACCGGAAGCTGCGGAAGCCCGACATGGACACCTGCTTGATGTGCATCTTCTTGCCGCACCCTGTTGGTGTTGGTACTCCCGGCTTTTCCCCTCCGGAACGTTTGCCCTCTTGAACCGTACCGGGCTATGGGGCGAGGGAGGAGGTCCAAACGAGCGTGCTCTCTCTCTCTCTCTCTCTCTCCTCTCGCTCTCACGGGAGCTGGCAGCTCTATCCGCGAGAGAAAAGAACCGCCGCTCGAAATTTTCAAAATGTTGCACCTCAATAAAGGGGATGCCGCAACCAAGAAAACAGCCGTTGACGACTTTTACGTAGAATTTCAAAGGATGGCTCTGGTGTCGGTGCCGATATGCAACGATGACCCCCTCTTGTTGCTCCCTCGCCGTCTCGCGGCTCGCTCTTTTCGCCCTCGTGCTGCTGCTTGTGATTTCAAATCTAGGGGGAGACGCAGAATCAGAACTTGCGCACTGTATGCATTGTTAGTGATTCATCTTGCGGAGATCACCGCTGCTGTTCTGCCGCACTTCGCTGTTGGCTGTCGTCTAATCTACCTGTGCTTTGTTCACTGCCCCGACCTAGCCAGCTCCCCCTCTCGTATTACTTCTACAGCGCCATACACCGTACCTCCATCCTTCTGCCTGTTGGTCCGGGTCGCAGTACAGTCGCGATGATCGTGTGCATCGCAATAATCGGTCGACAGGTGAGAAGGCAGTACTTTCGAGGTCCGCAACTACATCCCGTAGAGTCCAAGAGTGCCGTTCGAATCAGCCCAGACTCCTGCAGCTCTGTGCGGTGTATCCTGCATAATGGTACACTTTTTTACTACATGTAGTACCCCTGTTTCGACAAAGTTTTCACTTTTCGACAACTTTCAACAGGAAGCTCGCATGCTAGGCGGATAATGTAGGCACATCCTGTTGCCTGTGCAGCTTGACGCATGTGCTCGCTCCGTCTCTTCCCCTTGCTCAGACAGACCCTTTGCTCTTGCCGATCCTTGTGCCGTTTCCCCGCCTGCTTACTCTTTGCTTATTTTTACGACTTGTCCAGAACGAGCCGCTGTTTCTGCGAACGTACACCGACGCGGAGGGCGAGGAAGAAGAGGACGCCAACCTCCGCCTGCACAACATCGTACACAGCTCGCTCGACGTGGTCGGCGAGCGAAAAGGTATACTCGCTTCCGCCTGTTTCCCGTCGTGTAACTTTCGCCTACAGTGATGCAGCAGTATTGTTTAGACTAGGTGCTGTTGTTGATTATTCAAGATCTCATGGGTTGGGAGGTCAGAACCCTGCTGGATCGATCCACCGGAGACTACCACAGGTAGGCGGGTGAGAGATTGCAGGAAACAAGGACTTTTGGCGGCGGTAGAGGTCTGGTGTCGCAAGCATGATGCTCGCGTTCTGCAATCGTTATGCGATTTGCGGGTCGTCGGCCGATTCGCCCACGTCGATGCTACCTCTGTTGCCCGTACTATGTATAATGTTGTAACACGACGGCACTTTATTGACGATTGTTGTCGTCAACCACAGCACTTCGTTGCCGGATAAACGCGGACCCAGCCGCTGAGGAGCGGTGCGTACGCTGATTGAGAAGTGTCCCGATGTTCACATGCTTGGGGTTGAAGCTTCCAAAGCGCACACCAACGAAAATCAACCCTTCTCGCACTGCACTGCACTGCACTGCACTGCTCTGCGGAGTATGAAAGTGCTGGTTGAAGGTGAAATTGTTTCCACGGTGAAGACAACTACACACTACCACACTACCAAACTTACACCATCTGCATCCACCTTTGATCACGGACCGCGTCTGTGTCACCTCGACTGGTGGTGCCGACAGTAGGCCGAAAGGGCGCTTCCGGCGCGGCGGATGTGTCAACTGATATGTTTCTGGGACACCTCTGCCCGATCGACGAGTACCGAGTTTACGGCTACATGACGAGCACTCGCCTCAAGCTGTTGGCGGTATTGGAGGACGTGAACGATATCCGAGAACCAGAGCTAAAGAGGGTGAGCGAGGAATCAAGTGACAAGCGAACCCGTGTCCATGTTTTGACCCCATCAACTAGAGGAGTCATTGAGAGCGTGTGCACATGTGAGGGTGACGATGCGGGCCAATTCTACGTCGTCACGGTTGTTTGGGGTCGTTTGTTGAGGGGCGGAAGACGAAACGATGCCCCGAGAGCAACCGATTGTACCTTCCTCACACTTTGGCGGGTGAAGCCAAGGTCGCGTGAGTGTGTCGTGCACGAGAGAGGATCGATTGAGTAGCTCCCGCCTCAAAGTGTGCTGGAACTCTGTGCAGCACGCAGTGCGGTTGGCACCGGGCAGCACCACGGCAGCAACGTATTATGTGTGTTCTTGTTACGCCCGTGGTTCGCAGACAGTTCTCTGCAGCAGTGTGTCCCTACGCAATCGACCTCAGTTCTTTCGCCCCCCGTCGCCGCCGCTACCGCCGGTGCTATTGTCTGCTGTACGCCTAACCAGGTATTTTCGACCGTGCACAACCTTTACGTGAACTACCTCCGAAATCCTTTCTCCCCCCTGGCGAAACCCGTGGATTCGGCGAAGTTCCGCCTATCGGTAGACCGACAAATCAACGACTACAACTCGTGACGAGTGGTCGTATTGGCGTCTTGCTCTTGGTGCTGTGTACAAGCTGAGAAGATGGGGCGGTGGTGGCTCACTGCCGAGTTTCATGGACGTGTTTTACGCCATCAACTTGCAGCGAATGGACGACCCAGAGCCTCGAGGCTGTCCTGCTGTAGTACCTTCGGCTTGCTCTAAGGGTTGCACCCTCTCTTTCCCTAAGGGTTGCACCCTCTAGTAGTCAACGCTTCCATCGGCCACTTATGGGCTTGAAAGGAGGAATACGTGCGTTTGCGTTTCCCCTGCCTGGAAATGTGTACCTTGGCTTGTCAGGCGTGCAATTATCGCCCGGCATTCTGTCCTAAACGCAAACGACCGGCGGGATTTCAAGTCCCAGCTTTGTGTTTTTTGAATGCTGCCTCGGGCACCCCTTATCGCCCGTACTTCAGGCGAGTATGGCTTGTTGGTTGCTCCTGTGCATCGTCATCGGCGTTAAGCCAACAGGTGACACCAGCAACCCAGAAGTCGAATTCGGCCGATGACGGGCGAAGAAGCGATTGAGAAGGCACCGTACGGAGGGAGATTGGTGTGGTATCAGTACATCAGTGCTTCTCCGCAAACACATGTGTGGAACAGGATACAATTTGGAGCGGACGAAACCTTGTTTTATTGTTGTCTGACATGTCACAGAATTTCTTCAGTAAAGTAGACAGGACCTTGCGCAGTACGGGCATCGCGATTCGTTTGGCTACGTACGATAGGTGGAAATCGTTTCAGAGGCTGGTCGAGTTGCCGTATACTTTAGATCCAATAACGTGTGCTGCCCAAAGCTCATGTATGTTCCTGTACATGTCCAAGGCCGATTCCGGCCGGACGTTTCAACCAGGACGCCCGAACGGCAGGGAACAAGCCACCCCCCGAAGTGGCGGACGCGGCGTGTATGCATTTTGGGTGCATAGGCAAAGCCCAACTTAGCCATCCTAAGGCGATGTGATCGTGTTGAGCCATCTGTAGGTGCGGGTTCTTCAGATCGCGGCTGGATTTTAGCAGTCACGTCCAGCGCTTTTTATCTCCGCGTTTTGTGCCGCCGTTCAAATCGAGTACGGAGGGTTCGCCTTAAGACTCCTTACGCCTCGAACGTTCTGGCTTCGCGGCTTTCAATCGTGAAACCTCCTGGCCAATACACAACATCTCCTTTGACAGCGGTTCCTCCTGACCGGAACTAGAGACGAACACCTCTCTTGCCTGTTTATGGAAGAGAGTACACGGTTCGGAGGCGCGAGGTACTCAGCATGTTTCCCGAGATCACGCACAAGGCACGTTATAGGTCCACGTGAATGCACGATGTGGAGGCGTGAGGTGCACAACATGTTTCCAGAGGGCAAGCATGTTGGTACATTGCGTCGCCAAGGAATGCGAGAGCATCCATGCCTCTCTCTCAAGCTGATGTTGCTTCATGTACAAGTCTACATCAATGTCGTGGTGAGGGATGAAGGAAATTGGTCGTCTCCAACACTGATCTTTCACCTTTACTCCCAGGGGTCTTGAACAAACAATAGTTCGTCACGAGTGTCAGCAAATACGTCTAGCTCGCCTGTTGTGCATTTTGGAACGGTTTTCGACCAACGGTCGTGTGGTCGACGAAAGGTTGTGGCACTGTAGTCGAGAGCTTGTTTATTTTTCTACAAGACGTTCAATAGCAGCGTTGGTTGGAAAGTGATCTTGCGTGGTATACTTCCAAGACTGAGGTGACACATAAGCAGCATTGCATGCTCGAGCTCTCCCTTTCTAAAAATGTGAGCACCTGAGAATGGAACAAGAAGACTTTCAGCTCACCATGCGCCTGACGAACTTCAAAGCACCCTGCGCTTTCTCCAGAGCCGCTCGCCTGGACTGAGCCGTAACTAGAACCCCAACCATCCCACATGCTAAACTGTCCACCAGGTTGAAAATAGTGCCAACCTGCTACGATGGTAGGCACGAGAGGACGGGTTGTTTGTTTCTCGAACTCTTGACTCTCGCATGGGTGTAATGTCCCCAGTTTGGTTACGGCGTTGTTGCTTGTCGTCCACTTTTTCAGGAGACGCCTCAGTGAAATCAAAGGCAGGGTCCAGCTGTGAAGGGTTGGACGACACAGGCACGAGGTGATTCTTGCAAACCAATGCTGAGACACTTACAGCGCGCGTCGCAGGCTGCGATATCCTGAATGAAGTCTGGCCTCGAACGATACCGGATACATCAGAACCCCAGCAACCAAAAGGGGCCGATACCGCCTGATAGCCACGAATTCACACATCTGTTGCGGGTCCACCCCATGACGTCCCATCAGGACTATTTCATACACTACGAAAGCTGACGCCATAGGTTTCAATGTAAACGAGACTCGGTGACACCCTCGGGCGTTTCTAGAGGACTACAACGCAGGTGATCCCCCGCAAATGGGTTCTACTCTGGGCGTTTTAGCGAGCGCTTTTCTCCACAGCCGCGCAAGGATTGGCTCACCTGAGTGGAGAGATCGAATGAGATGCCTTCCAGTCGACATAGCTTGAAGAACACAGGTATGCGTAGTGATCGCAAGCTAGGATGGTGCGCTTGAGATATGTAGATGTAGTGCAGCTGGCCTAGTAGAATGGCAAAGAGAGAATAACCGCCCGCAAGGCTTGCGATTATGGAATATACGAATTTTACACTCCGAGTGGAGTAAGGCTGTGATGATGGCAAATACGGCTTTTTCACTCTGAGCCAAGACTCTACATGGAGAACACAACTTGTTCAAAAGCTCACCTTCCTGCTCCGTGTCGCTCCCATTGGTGGGTTCTTCGTAGCACCCGAAGTCTCGACTTCGTCCCGGACCCTTCGTCAGCGACCTAAAGAAACAGAAACTGAATGCCGAAACGCTCAACCCGAGCTCAAGCCCGGTTGCCCACAACCGCGGAGCCTCCACACTCTTATCCCAGAACACGACAAAATGGATCGAAGCGTATCCCATCACACCGCGTGCGCAAAGTTCACGGGAAACTGCGACGGAAGCTCCTCGAAGAGCATGCGACGAGACGCATCGCTGAGGGTATACGCAGCCGACATTGTGGAAAGATGAATCTAGCAGCCTGTCAGTTTCTGCTAGACAAATGATTTCTCCGACTGGAGAAACGAAAACACTGCAGGTCGGATGGCTTCGCGGTTCGAGAGGCTCCGCTTCAATCACTCCTCCCACCCGCGCGAGATGTCGAAGGAACAGCGCCCAGGTAGGATATGACTCGCTGTTACAGATAAACAGCACACGATGGAGACAGCGGCGCAACGTCTTCAGCAGCCTTGCCCGTGCCAAAAGCTGCACGTCGGGGTGGTGCCACACTCCCGCCGGCCCACCGTTTGCGCGCTCAAGCTGCGCCTTCTCCCTCTTGAGACTCGCCATGCACGGCAGAGAAGACGTGTCCAGCACGGCCAGGCCACGGTTACCCTGGCAAGTATCCAGCTTGATGTGCCACCGTCGAACCTCGATGTTGCATGCAATCAGCTTTGTTAGAGCTACCATGAGGTCTTCTTCGTCGTACACGTCATGCGCACCGATGGGAGCGTTGACATCCGCCGCCGCAAAAACGCGCTTCATCCCCGATTGTGTCTGGCAAAAGCGCGCTGTCGCGGGATCTGCTGAGAGTACGGGGGTGCCCAAAGCGACGGCCAGCTTCTTTTCTTGCCAGCCAGCTTCGCCCGACAGAATCATCGCCGGTTTACCTTTGACTATGTGAACTATTCTTTTGAGGCATCCCGGAGAGTACAAGAGTAGAGAGGCAAGAGAAAGGCGGCTGTAGAAAAGGTTGACGTTCTCCGGAACCACCACCGTAATGCGCCTGCGTGCATCGTGAACTCCGTTCATTTCCATGATTTTGCGGTGGTACTCCAGAACGTCGTCGTCCGGTTTAGAGGCCGAGACGCACACCAGGTGAACTTTGGGGTCCACCAACCAATGCATGCAGGATACATGGAGACCACGCTCCTTCTCATCGGTGGCGGCGAGGAGCAGGACCAAAACTCTCTCTTGCTTTCGCACGTTTTCCCAGTTACCCCTCAGCCCGTCCTGCAATTCCTGCCACCTCGACTCGGCCTTCCTTCTTCTCTCAACCAATCTCGCCCCCAATAAATGCCTGGCCCTTCTGCCTCGCGCTAATCGCTGCAAAGTGACCGCGGCATTCCATCGGTTTTGCAGCACAAGAAACTTAGAGCGCTGTAGGAATCCACGAGCGCGAGCCTGGATTGCTATGGCCGCCAGTTGTGCAGCGGACGGTCCATTGGGAACGATTCTCGTGTGGCGGAGAAGGGGTTTGACCTGTTCCAAGTTGGCGATGACAGAACACAGGTCGGCTTCATCCACCCTTTCCAGGTCGAGTTGGGCAAGCTCGCCGAGCTTTTTGCCGTCAATGACGGCAAGGGGGACCGAGTTCACCTTCATAATCTCCTCGAGAATGGAAACGCATCGGTCGATAGAACTCCAGCTTGCTTGGTGTGTCCGCGCCAGGGATGTAAATTCAGGAGTGTCCCGGATTACTCTCCCCTTCCAAATGACAAAGTGGTGCAAACTATACTCATCAAGCAGGTCCATGTAGCAACGGATTTTGTTGACCTCCGACTTCACTTCCTCTTCGGTATCATTGTGCGCCTTAGAGCCTCTTGCTTTGTCAGCTTGCCTAGGAGCCATGCCGTCGCTGCTCGGTGCGTGCTTTCTTCGTGTCGGCATGCCCTCCGCCACTTCGGGAGTAGGACCCACCTGTATTTTTCACGGTCCAAACCGCGAAGATTAGTGGGTTGCGCAGAAATATATCTACCGTAGCTCTTTACATCAACAGCTGCATGCTCATGCCTCAACGCTGCAACAATACTACAGTCAGCGCTCGAACGGTAAAACTCATTGCCCGTGTCACAATAATTAAAACATTGAAAAAAGGGTAGCCAACGTCCAACCCAATGCGCTATTATATATTATAGCGGTCTGTACGAGTAGGGCGCACGGTGCCCTATACATCCGCTGTCTTGACAACAGTCTAGATAGACTGTAGGCTGGATCATGGTCGATGTGGGTGAACTTAACATAGTTTCAAGTTGCGCAAAACGTGCAAACTAATGTAGATAAGGCGCATTGGAATATAACCGCCCGTCTAAGGGCAGCAGTCTACGGCAACAATCATTTAGAATTTTCTTAACATATTGTAGCTTGTACGCTACACACAAATTGTATGGCTTGTTGTAACAATGGGATCATACCTTTTCGACGTCGAGTTTAATTTGTGACACGTTGTGGTTGTCAGAAGCGATCTTGGATCTCGAACCCAGGAAGCTGTCCAGTGTGGATTGCTCATGGAATTCCACGGGCTTGTTTACCAATATGTCCATCAATGTGCAGCAACGGTGCTGAGGCTCCGCCACTGGTGGAGGAGCCCGGGCTCGATCAGATTTCTGCCGGAGTTTGGCAATGGCTTGGCGACGACTTGTTTTCCCGTAAATCTGGGCCACAGAAGAAACAGATGCATACAGATGTAGATCCAGAGAACAGGGATGGTGCGCGGTGCAAGTCATTTTTTTTATGGCGTAGGCAGGAGTATTATATAGGCTACGAGACAACGGCGGTGAACGTTGGTGACGATTCCCAATGGTGAGAGCCACACACACGCAACACCCAACTGCCGAGATTCATGAACCGCAGAGACCGTTGATACTTTTATTTCAAGTGAGTAGACTTGGAGCGATTTGTGTTCGCAAATGCCTGCCCAGCTAATATCTCCACGCATTGGCCCTCTACTGGAGCACTTTCAGGCGTGGTCTCGCACAAGGAGGATTCCTCCTCGATGATACATGCACTGACTCTTGCTCCAGGTGTACACTCGCCTTCTCATGAACACCGCCGCGTCTCTGCTCTTCAGATTTTTGCATCCGCTGCGCAACTTGTGCGATTGGTATCGTTTGGACATCATCGCCAGGGCGGTCTCTTGTCATCGATTCTGTGGAAGTGCCAGGAGAACCCTAGCCTGCCACACACAGACTGGGACTAAACGGCACCCGTGCGGTGAGGACACGCCTGCGATAGTCTTTTATTAAGTTGAAGTTGACGTTTCCGACGTTTCTCATGTGGCCTGATCGATTGTGAAACCCAAATCTCCGATGTATTGAGATGGGTCATTCCGCCGCGTCTTCCATACACATGCACCAGCACACCAACCAACACACCCCTGCCCCGCCTTTCGCCTTTCTCCCCGCACAGCCATGAAGTGGGCGACATTAGGAGCGCTCCTTTTGTGTAAAGTATCAGCCTTCCACTTGCCTTGGGTGGCACGCGTTGGGCCATCACGGAGAGCCAACTCCGTTCTTGACCGACGGGAGGCGAGACATGCCGCTGGGCGAGTTTTAGCCTGCACCGCCAAGGACGAGGGCAACAAGGTGCGACAACAGCGGTAGGAGCAGATTGAGTGAGGCACCGAATACTTCTCCAAATATATCGCCTCCATTCGATGCGTGTGTAATCCGTGCAGCAGCTACTGCTGTGGTAACTTGAAAGTAGTTCTTCCGAAGGCACAGTGTCCTCAGACAAAAACAGGATTTCTCCCCCACTCATTGCGAAGACCTTCACCACCCCCCCTTCGACTGCATGTTTGCAAGCTACTCGTGGTGTTATATCGGGTGGTATTTCAGTGATGGACATTTTCTAGAAACAACCGTCACGACTCATGGCCTGTCTGGCGATACCCCAACCCCTTCCACCACCTCATTTCTTGCCCGATCATCGCGACGTGTGGCAGGGTGTGGCTGACGAGGATGATCCTCTAGATCTGAACCTTGACGATTTCAGCGAAGCCGAAATTTCGGACGCGGAGCTGGACAAGATGCTGCACGCGGTGGAGCATGGGATCTCGAGACACAAAACGAAGGCATTGGGTAGTAAGGCTGGACAACGTGGGGAGGTGGACGAGGTGAGCAACTGGAAAGACCAGCGAATACTAAATACGTTGACTCCGACACTGGCAACCCTTCCTGAAGCTCCCCGTGCAGCTATTCGAGAGCACAAGCCACGTAGAAGTATGTATTGTGTGGGCACCACGTATGAAGTACACTTTCCCTTACCGGCTGTGTGAACTTTTACTTACAGCAAGCAGTTGTACACCAGCGTCTCCAATGCCATGGCAAGGTACCTGTGAGCTGCAGCTGCCGCTTTGACTGATATCGCCGGGAGTGTGCGGCAAACAGCTTGCGTAATTAGTTCTTTTTTTCCGTGTAGACCTTCCCTGCCACCGTGGTTCTGCTGGCGGGGTGTGTTCTGCAGTCGGTTGTCATCCGCCAGCGTTCAACGTCGGGCGGGGCCGCCATAAGCGAAGCGTCTCTCGTACAATTCCTTCTAGCATGGCACCCTCGCGCCGCCTCTTTGTCTGATCCCTTTTCCGGAACCCCCTCCGCCCGCAGGCGAAGATGATCATGCTGCTCAGGCAAAAGATGGGCGAGGAAGACTTCTACGCGGTGTTTGATCCCAGGAATCCGCGTATCGGGGATGTCTGAGATACGCGGTATTCGTTAGGCGCGTGTGGCACGTGTGTGTTCGGTCTTGCAGTATTTTGAACCCCACCATTGTAGCGCTTTTCTGTAGACAGCGTGAGAGAAGCGGAGCTTTGATTGTAGATGTTGTGCGTCGTGTTTTCTGTTTAAATTTACGTAGCGTCAATAATACCTCATGGATATGCAATTTTCTTGGTTTCGTCCTGCACGATGTTTCGTTTGTAGACCTGTGTCCAGTTTCGTTGAAATACCAGTCCTGTCATTCACGTGACGAGGCCCATTCTCCAAGGATTATTGAGCAATCAAAATCCGGTGGTGACAAATAGGAAAAATGTGGGTACCTTATTTCCCACAAAGGGGAGTATGGCAAGCCAAGGTCGCGCAAGAGATGCGAATGGACACGGGGTGGTTGCCGCAGTTTAGACCAGCACGCCCTTGCTTGGAGCTTGCGACTAGACCCTTGACAGGCTCTCTAGACCGCGACCTTTATCAACGGGTCGGGCACGTACAAAGTTGCTGGTGAGTATTTTGCGCCGAGAGCAGCACTTTCAAGTCAAGCTCGAGCTCGTTGAAGCGAGGACAAATCATCGAAATACGCAACAATACTGAGAGAATGCAACGGCTGCCGTCCGCATACAAAGAGCGTCCCCTTCCACAACCACCTCAAAGCGAATATCTCCATGGTGTCCAAGCATGCCCTCAACCGTGGCGACGAAGGTGCATTTCGAACCGTTCACTTCAAACTTGGTTCAATTCGAGAGTGGCACCAAAGTATCTATGTAGCGCGACCTGTTTTTCAGCTGTCTTTAAGCTGCCCGGGAGGGGAAAACATGGCTTCCCGGTCTGCTCGGCAGGGGGTGCTTCCTTGAAATACAACCATGACTACCCTGCGAGGGGGAGATATTAAGATAGGCACACCGTTCTGCTGGCTATGTAATCGCATGCCGTAGATGTTTTGTACAGCAATCGCGTGGAAAACGACGGCAATTGCCGTTCACGACCTGAACGACTCGACCAACTACAATGTGCGTTTTCATGCGAGAACCCCCATCCCTCCCCCCCCGAACAGAAAATCGCGCCGCCCGGGGCTATCTTTCGTCGGGGGAGGGGGGGGGGTACTGGCCTTGTTCGTTTTAGTGTGGACCACTTTCGCCGGCCAGATGGAAGTTTTGACGGTAGTCCGGCCCAATTCGTAGGGGGAGGATCAGCCAAAAAGCTTGCTGCAGCTCGAATATAAACATTCGCGATATCCCCTACCGCTAAGACAACACCACTACGTTCTCCAGAGATCTCATCCTACTTTCAAGAAAAAGGCGTCCTCTCCGCCTGATCCACATACCTCACCAAAGTTGTGCTGGAATCACGGCTGGCTGCAGTCTGGCAAGCACAGGAGGTAATAGGACCAACGTTGAGTAGGGACGAACAAACTTGTGCACAGGGCAACTTGTTCGCCTTATAGCAGTCGCTTCCATCATGCCCTTCGTTGGCGAAATACAGATGCGAACTATCTGACTCATGTGTCCATCGGGTTGTGCGCCGGACTTGTTCAGCCGTCTCTATGAGGCAGGGCCCACTACCAAACAGGAACTCTTAAACACTGCCATGCGGCATAGCGCACGGATCAAAATTAAACCAAGCAGACATCGGCCGCCTCGTTGTTGAGGAGCCCAGAAAATACGGGCTCACGCGCTTGCCGGATGACAAGATACTCGCCGTTTGGGATTTGGAAACCCAAGAATGATTCGGCAATATTTGACGGATGAACCATGATTCCTCGACACGACATTGTGTTGTGTTGGGTTTTCTCACCAACTATCAGTTCTTTCGGACCGATGGGGACGCATACACTGAACATGGATCGGATGCGCAGCAGTTCATGGTGATGCCACAATATGTACCACTATCAATCGCGGAACAAGCGGGCCAGTGCTACGCGTTGTAGTTGAAGTTTAATGTTCAACAGATGTGTCGGGGGGCCGACGGGGGGAGAAGACAGACATATTGCTTCGCCATACGATGTGCATACAGAATGACATGCACCCGCCGACCGCCCTTGGCAATTTTTCACAGAAGTGGCCGGTAGGGTATCGGAAGTGTCACAGATCTGACAGTACTATCCGGTAGGGTATTTGGAATTGTCACAGAACTCACAGAACTATCCGGTAGGTATCGGAGATGTGACAGAACTCGAAAGAAAAATTGGGTTTGTGCGAAGGTCGTACAAAACCCGAAGATCGTAGTGGGTAGGTTCACAAATGTCTACAGACTTTTTCTGTAGGGTATTAGAGCGTCACAGCACTCATAGGCGTCTTCCGTAGGGTATTGGAAGTGCCACAGATCTCACAGAACTATCCGGTAGGGTATCGGACGTGCCACAGAACTCGTCTGTAACGTTCTGTAGGGTAACCCCCCCAAAAAAAAACGCCGGTACACTTCTGTGGCTACCCTACAGAACACACCCTTGCATTTTTTTTGTATCGAATCGATCGTGTACTACACCACCAAAAGCGGCGTTGCCGTTGCCGACGAGGTTTCGGTGTCCAAGAAGGGGGACGAGCCCGGACTGCTCGGACCAACCGGGTTGCTGGCCACAGATGTACGTCGAAATAAATGGTTCTGTTCCGGGCGTGCATCATTTCGGTGAGTTCCCTGGATTTATTGACCTGACGAGCAAGTGCGTGCTGTTTTTACATGTCACAACCTTAACTTAGACCCACTCACTGCGTGTCGAGAATGGTCTGAAAACCGTCAGCAAAACTGTAAGGGAGGTCAGTTTCGGCATGTGACAATTCCCGAAGCTCACCGCTGTACGCGCGCGTTGCTCGCCTCGAGGGCTTCCCGCTAAATTCTCTCTCGGCGAGTACCGTAGAAGCAGTGTTCATGACGCACCCCATGACCGAATGTCAATACTCGATTGCTTGACAACTAAGGTGGTGCGAACACCAACCGATACATACAACAAGATCTTCATGTAGACGGGATCTGTCCAAAGTCACCCTTTTCAGCATTGGTGTCCTTCCGCTTGCGGAGGATTCGAGCTAAAAATATTGATCTGTGGCTCAACTTTTTTCTGTCTTCGTAAGTCACTTAGAGAATAAATGTAAGGCTGCATCCTTCCGGGGGCAAAAAACGCGGCGAACACCGCAAAGGGGAGCAGAGGCGGAGATGCACACAAAGAATGGAACTCCGCCTGTGCTGCACTCGGAAGCAACCGTCTTGTTTCGGGCGCAAGCGAGGGTAAACGCCCCATGGTTCGGAGGGGTAGACTCTACCCGTAACGTAGACTCCCGGGTACCGAGGATATGGAGGCTAGACAAGCCGCCGGCACCACACTAAAAGGTCGAGCAGTTAAGCGGTTGTGGCGTACCAACAAGTATCGACCGAGACCTGACAGTCTTGAAACATGCAGGCACAACACGTCGTCCTCCAACGAATGGTCCTTTTTGTGCAAACAATGCGTGTCTACCAATGAGTAGCAGCGGCTTGCGCTGCGCGAGAAGAAGGATCACGGGTCATTCATTTGCTGCCAACGTGCCGTCAAACGCGAAGAAGGAGGACACCGACCAAAGTAGGGGGTTCTACGGGCGACGTCTAGAGACATTGATCTACGCAAACGCGCACAGACAACTCGCGAAAAAGAAAGAACATTCAGCCCTTCTTTGTCTTTTTCTCGCGTACAGTATCGGAGCAATCGCGTATCCGCCATCACGCAGGGTGCCTGGGCGGTCTTCACGGGGATACTCCCCCCTGCCACACACACGTTGGGTTTGTGGCCACTATGGACACCCATCACCAGTCTCCCGTCCTCGTCGATGCCAAACTTCCCACGGTTGGTGTCCGTGAGGCCGTGGCGGACGGGTTTGACCGAACGCCGCAGGTCGTGCATGGTTCCGATTGGTTGGACTTCACTAATCAGTCGCACGGCGACCCATGGAGAAGCTCGAGCTTTGCAAATCAGACCACAGGAGCTGTAGCAACAGCAGCAGTAGAGGCAGTCGGCGGCGGCGGCGTCTTGTTCGGACCAGCACTTCCGCCAGCCTTGTCAACAAATAGTGGTGCCAACAATGTGTCGATGGAGGCGGTGCGACACCTCGGCAGGCGTCTGGTCCTTTGGGACACAACAAGCAAGATTAGTCAGACTGAGCGCGTCTTCCACCATCAGGTGAGAGGTCGGCCAGGCCCTTTACTTGCGCTCAGCATGGTCAAAAACATGGCAGGTGTTATAGAGATAGTACTCTGTCTTTAGTTGTTTGGTGAGGTACATGTTGAGTTGATGTTCTTCGCAAGCCCGAGAAGATAAAAATCGAATCGCCACTGCTGTGTACATGCCTTCGCCCCCCCGCGCCCATTGCCATAGTGTCGGTCAGGGCGTCATAACCTCCGGCATACACCTTCCTCGCAATCACAGCACCACCCAGTCGCCCGATCTCTTCACTAGCCTGCGCTGACTATACCCTGTAGATATGTTAGGCGGAGCTGTCAATCAGCGTGACCGATAGTGGTGCCACATGATTGACTTCAAAAGAGTTCTGTTTGTGGCGAACTGGTAGAGGAGGGTAGGGCGGCGTATTCACGCAAATTTGAACCCCGCTCAAACGAGTTCGAATGTGGTTGATAGGTAGTGTCATCCTGTTGGTTCCTTCGTAAGATGTCCCGAGCACATGCACCAGTCAAATATCACAGAGTATAACTCCCGAAGAGTAGCAGCGAGCAACCTCCTGCTACTGTAAAGCAACATCCTCATGTCGAAGGTACAATCCCACGTATACACCTTTGGCTTGATCCAAGGGACGACCTTTCTCCTCAGGTACAACGCTTGTAGCGTGAAGCACCAGTTCGTTGCATGTCAAGTATCGCCAAGACTGGGGGTGAACGCTATGCGCGGCATTCCCAAGAAAAAAAAACGGACAAGGATGCCCGACAGGCTGGTACATGTGGATGTATGTAGTCCACAGTGTATCGTGACCCTTTTTCCCGGGATTTTCGGCCTCACTCCCTTCGATGCTTGGTATTACTCTAATCGAGACGGCGTCCATTGTTGTGGGCGCGTACGGCGTTTGCCCGTAGTTGGCGGATTTTGTGTTCCTGAGACCGCGCGTGCGGCTGCTTTTGTGCTGTGGTACTATCACAACAAATTCGTGTTTTTCTGCCCACTCACTCCAAACAGATACACAGACGTACCCTCCATTTTGATCCTTCTGAGATCTTTTACGTCAGAAAATATTGTCCTGTCCGCCGCTGCTACTCCCGCTGCTGATCAACACCACATTTTCGAATCCCACACCATGTCATCAACCGAACGTGTTGTGTTGCTTCTCTGCATGTAGACAATCCACGAGCCATACTTGCACCAGGATGGCGCGATGGGGAGACTCTGGATGAGGGGGTTGGGTGGGTGGGTGGGTGGGTGAAGAATTACGACACCCGCTCTACGAGTCGGACGGAAACCATCGCACTTGTTGTACGTGCACAGATTATCGGCGTGCCTTTGTATCGCACCCAGCGTGCTGTGCCCCGCGGAGGGAATGTGCTAAGAACGTGGGGGGGGGGTGGCGTAGTCGTCAGACCATTGACCTCGCATCCCTACAAAGCCGGGACGGAGCACGCCGGGTTCTCACCGGACCAGGCTCTCACATCACTAAGCGCGAAGCGCCGTGAGATATTCGGCGAGTCGCACGAAGGGTGCGCTGCATCCTGCTATGGGTGTTCGGCATCTTGTGCTTACTTCCTTGCGTACGGCATGGAAAAGGCCCCATGACCGGAGTGAGACAGACTAACCATGCAATGCGTGTAGTACAACACCTTGTCTTGTCCAAACTACGCAACATCCAGAGGAAAAATCAACTCCGAGTCACAGAAATATGAAGAGGCCTCTCCTAAGTGAGTCCACACTCGTAACATCTCCTATCCCCCACCTTCGAAAGAAAAGGGGTGGGTGGGCGGGAGAAAAGCTACTAATTTCTGCTAAATAGCTAGGCCCGAACTTCGATGTAGCCNGCATCCTGCTATGGGTGTTCGGCATCTTGTGCTTACTTCCTTGCGTACGGCATGGAAAAGGCCCCATGACCGGAGTGAGACAGACTAACCATGCAATGCGTGTAGTACAACACCTTGTCTTGTCCAAACTACGCAACATCCAGAGGAAAAATCAACTCCGAGTCACAGAAATATGAAGAGGCCTCTCCTAAGTGAGTCCACACTCGTAACATCTCCTATCCCCCACCTTCGAAAGAAAAGGGGTGGGTGGGCGGGAGAAAAGCTACTAATTTCTGCTAAATAGCTAGGCCCGAACTTCGATGTAGCCAGCTGCTGCCCTCCTTCCCGCGTGACCCTCCGACGCGGGCTGCGTGTTACACACTGTGCATTCCTCAACACGTGGCCCTTGTTCCAGTAGACACGCGTCTATCAAACTCTTGCTGCAGGAGCAGCGAGGCAGCAGAATCAGAACTCCGTGAGACCTTTCGCTTTGTACGACCCCAGGAAACCAAACCAAGACAACCAAACCAACATGCCTCCAGGGCGGCAAAACAAGAACCCAAATACAAACGTAGATCTGGGGTGTGTTCCGAATTCTTCCGTGCACAATAAACTACAGTTTGTTCGGTCTTCGACAACATACTTTCATGTATCATGCATTCCGATCGAGCCAGAGCGACGTAATACTGCATCAGGGGATGTGTTCAAGTTTCGGTGGCGTGGGAGATGCACACCTTCCTCTTGCTGGGTGCGTTGAAGGAAGCCTTGGATCGCACCGATAGGCAGGCTATTGCACGTTCAACGAAGAGAATGCCGATGTACACTTCGAAGTACACTTCTCATCAGTAGCATGTCCAACGAAGGTACCCTGGGGAGCTTGTCTTCTCGGCTGTCGTCGTTGTCAATTTCAAACCCCCTTCATATTTAGACTATTCTCTACAACCTTTGCCCCTGTGTGGGTTGTCTACCCCTCGCCTTGTTTGCCCATTCCGCCTCCCATGCTGTTTTCGGCAACCTCTATTCTCATATATATCGTGCATATGGTACAAAAAATTTAACGCCATTTGTATCTCTTCCAGGTCGAGGTGGGAAGGGCGGAGGGGACATTCTTACCCTCTCTGGTCACTCAGCGGCGACTTCATTGTCTCATATCCAAACTAGACTATATAGTCTACACATCAGCAGGATGACGTACACCGAAGGAAAGATATTTCCATAGCAATGCTTATGCGAATGACTGTTCCGCAGGACCTAGCAGGCAACTCACATGTGCATACATGTCGTACAGTCTCTGATCAAGGGGAACTGGTGGCCTTGGATCTCGTCCATGATGTTGCAACATTCAAATTTCAAATTAGACTAAATGTAATTTGTGGGTATAAACCTTCACTGCGTGGCACCACCATATGGCAAGCAAGGCTTAGGACTCGATACACGCCTTGTACATTGCGTTACTCGCCGCTCCTGTTTCTTGTCGCCACGAGTGATACATCTGTAGCAATCAACAGACAACGAGACCTCATGCATGTGCGCTCAGGAGAAGGACAATTCTCCGGAGATCCTTACAGTCCCGCCAGAAAAAAGGCCGTTGAAACCTTTTAGCTTTTTGGGGTTCGGGGAGAGAGAGAACATAGGAAAGAAGAGAGAAGAGAACCGAGCGCCAGCAGTTACATGCTCGTGCACACGCGGACTGAGAGCAAGCTCTGGCAAGCCCATCGTAGTGCCAGCGACCGCGTTCGGTGTGCTGTCCGTACAAAGCCAGGCTGAATACTACTAGCGCGGGACGCGGGACAACCCGCAAACCAGCCGCGAAAGGCCGATAACTGGTATCCAAGCTCTCGAGGATGGTGGTCAGCGAGACAACCGGCAAGGACAGCAGTAGGCGAGGGAGCAGCGCGTCTCCGATCCGGGAGAGGTTGAGGCGCAAGCCTCGGCAGGATTGGTTGGTCACCGTGGGACAGGGACGCAGCCCGGCGAGGACGCTGAGGAGGGAGAGCAAGGGTCGGGCGACGAGCAGGAGTCCGGGAAGGAGCAAGAAGTTCGATTCGGCCAGGTTGTCGTTTGGCGGGCTCGAGCAGGTCTGTCTATGTGCGGTGGGATGATGGAATGCGTGGTATGCCTTGATGGCTCAGCTGTTTGCTGCTGTTTGCGTCATCTATTGTAGGTGGGTCGTAGGTTGGAACATACAGAGTATAGGCATGTGGTGACGTGTCGGCCGTTGTTGCAAAGGAAACAACTTAATTTGCAGAGTAGACTATCATCTTAAGACGCTCAAATTTTGTTTTTGGCTCAGGAAGGACCCCCCCCCAAATCCAATCCGGAAATAACCACGCCGTAAAAGACTCAGCCTTACATTGGTAAAGAAACGTTATCGCCCGAGCCGTCGAATTACCACCTGGCGCGAGGCAACCCTTCGGTACTAAATATATATCCCATGCAGCCATAGACTGCGCAGTGCACAGGCGTTTTTTGAAGGTCTGACATAACTTGCTGAAGCAAGGGAAAAAGAAACGGCGTTGAGGATAGGAATGCTTTTGCTACAACAAGCGACAGCTGATAGATGTAACTGTCGTCAGACGTGTGCGTCCACGGGCGGAAGTGCGTGCTACAGAGGCGTACACCGACGTATCCTCCGTGCCCGCTGTGCATATGTCGCTGTGCCCGCTGTGCGTGTATTGTCTGCTTTGCGTGTGGTGCCTGTGCGAGTGTTCTGCAGTTGCAATCTGCTATGTGCTTCGAAAAAAAAACACCTGCGGTCTGACCCCCCTTTAAACTCAGTATTGCAGTCTAAAACCTAAATAAATCTGCCAGATGCACAAACTTGTTTTTTTTTTATGGAGGGCAATATTGCGCTGAAACCTCACAGGCCAGATTCGAAATCTCGCTTCGCTCGAATAATTGCTTAGAACCGTGGATATCAGACCCCCCATAGAGAAGGCAAGACCGAGCGATAGGTGGATACTACGTGCGACCGTCAAAGATGAAACGATGAAAGAACATTCAAGCTTCACGGTTTGCAAAATGGTAGGAGTAGCGTGGTGTGGCAGGGAACAACCCGCTGGGTGAGGCCCCTCCAGCCCCCTACAGTACGGTGCCATGATGCAATAATACTCTCTGCTGACCTTAACCCTAAAGAGAGAAGGTTACACCAACAACGCGCAAAAACTCTCCGCCACAAACACGCAGTAGATAGAGGTGGCGCGCAGGGGCCGAGCAACCACGAAGTACTCCGTACGAACCAGGCCGACCGATCGACCGACAGATCGCCCGCCCGCCCGCCCGACCGACCGACAGAGATCTTGTTTGCCACGGTTTTGTAGCCCGGGCTATACAGCCCACGCCCACAGCATCGCCATGCGGGGATATCGCGTACGGCATGGACCTCAGCTGCTGTTGCTAATTATCACCCCACCCGCGAAAACATGTGTGCTGTTCGGGCCCGCCGCACATAACGCAGGACCCAAAGCCCCGTCGATCTCGAAGGCCACCACAAGCGGACGACGGCACCTCTTTTTCTCCCACCACGCCCGAGCCTCGATCCCGGAAACAGCGACCCGGCCAGTCGCCTTCCTCTGCAAGTTCTCTCAAAGGGCGCTCCCACACCTCGCCGATGCTCCTCGCTAGTGTTACATCGGTTGCCACCGCTCCGCCTACCGCGGCCTCATCGACGGTGATTCGGCGGTCCCCGGCGTTTCCCCGGTCGGCGACGGGCGTCGATGGCGACAAGGCCGGCTCTCCGTTCGGCCGTTCCGTAGAGCTTCGGCCACCGTCACCATCATCAACCCCGGTGTCACCGTCGACCGCCGCTGCTGTTCCGAAAACGGACTGGCTCGCCGCGGCGATCTCAGGGGGCCGCGGAGAAAGCGGAGGAGAGGAGGCAGCTAGTGCTCAGACAACAACAACAACAACAATTGCAGAAGGAAAGTACCACAGCACTGGGGGGATGAATGTGGCGGCGGAAGAAAGGAACGCGAAGCTAAGCTCCCTGTTGCTGCTATCCCCGGGGAAAGAATACTGGGCGGACAGGCTCGCGGCCAAAGGCCCGCGGGACTCCGGAAGCCCACAGTCGCTTACTCGCAGCAAGGCCAAAA
This sequence comes from Ectocarpus sp. CCAP 1310/34, assembly GCA_902602495.3. Taxonomy (NCBI): domain Eukaryota; class Phaeophyceae; order Ectocarpales; family Ectocarpaceae; genus Ectocarpus; species Ectocarpus sp. CCAP 1310/34. The sequence continues at coordinate 139,085 of CACKRE030002880.1, read as the reverse complement.
AAAGTACCTTGGGGTGGGGCGGCGAAGGCGTTTCGAGCTCCCCCCCCGCCAGAGGACAGAACGACGCCCCCAGCTACACCGACCGGGGGCAACAGCACCAAGAGGGGGCGAACGGCGGACCTACATCGGCGGGCTCGCCGAGAAAGAAGGACTTTCGGTCGTTCACCGCCGTCAAGAAGGTTGCGCCGCTGTCTCCCGTCGGCGGCGGCGGCACTAGCCCGTCCGCGTGGTCTACGCAGGCGTTCACCAGCCCCGGTGGCGGGGGAGGAGCGGAAAGGCGGGGACGGCTCGATCTGAGCTCCTGGCGAGCCCGGACGCCGGGGCAAGGGTTGTCACCGCCGCGCCAGGGGCCGCCGTCGTCCTCGCCGCGAAGCCTCGCAAAGGGGGATTGGCGGCGGGGCCCCGCAGGCGTGAGGCCGGGCCAGGCGGGGGCTTCGCGTAGCCTCAGCCCCTTATCCGGCGGTACGGCGGCTTGCTTCGGCAAGACGTCGTCCGTGAGGTTCGGTCGCGGTAAAGATCCCCTGGGTGCTGGTTTTGGGGCAGGGAGCCGAGGTGCAAGCTCTTCGATGAGACAGGTGAAACGACGTTGTTTTTTAGGGCACAACCACGGCTAGCTAGAGTTTCGGGGTTGGTGATGGTCTCTGCTCCGTTTGCTTGTCCTCCACGTCGTCTCAAAATGTGGTACATTATCCTTTCCGGGGTAATAGAACTTGTTGGCTTCAATCCGCGGGTTGGGATTTTTTGCGGAGGCATGCCAGGATTGGTGAATTCCCACCCATCGATGTGGCCACACCCTGCCATGCTGCTATCGAACCATGCCTGTACCCCTTCCTCCCCGCCCCCCCGTCAACCACGTGGAAAACCCTGATAAAAGGTCTGCCGAGAGGAACCCGCCTCGCCGCTACTCTCCCTGATCGGTGGCTACAGCAGCAGCAGCAGCAGCAGCAGCAGTGGCCCAAGAAGACTGCGCGGGACCCCTTCGACCCTCCCCTCCGTCACCTCCGGCGGCGGCAGTGGCTGCGGTGATGCTACCGCGGTGGTGGTGCAAGATGCAGACGGCCTCGAGCAAGCCACGATGGCGCCACCGTTGTGCGATGGAAAACCAGAGGAGGCTGCGGATGAGGCTTCCGGTGACGGGGGTTTCACTGCCGGAGATGGTGGTGGTGCTGCTGCCGCGGCTGTTGTGCAGCCGGAGTCGTGTGGTGCCGAGAAGGAGGAAGCGAGCGCTGATGCCGACGACGGCAGGGCCAACGGAAAAGCAGAAAGGGGAGCGTTGTTCGCCGAGTGGGAGGAGGCGAGCGGGGAAGGCCGCGCAGAGGGGTATGCGTCTGATGGGACGGCGGGACTGCTGACAGTGGAGGTAAGGAAGGATGAGCCTCACGGTGATAAATTTCTCTTTGTTTGGGGTGTTGTTGCTAGATGTACATAGCGGTGGTGGTTTTGGCCATGACATGATCACGTTAGGCTCGGGACAACCGCTGCAACGTACTTTTGTTGTGTAGGCTTGTGGGTATGTCTTCGTGGTCATATCGACCCTCGCCCTACCGAAAGCCTGGTTTTTCGTTAGAGCGACGGTGGTATGCTCCCCCGGTAGAACACGCCGTGCCTTTCGTTTTTCGAAGGGCTGATAAGGCAGGCTTCTGGTATGCCCACGTGGGCTGGATGTAGTCTATCCATGTTTTGGTGCGGAATGGGGAAGGACAGACATATGTAGCGTGGTGTTCGTTCTTTCTCATGATGGATACTATCGGCTGGGAGTAGCAACGTAGAGAGAACAAGACGAAACCATCGCGCTGCCGTTCCTAGGGCTCCGAACCATCCCGCGCTGATGTGAGAGAGCTGCAGCCGTAGTCGGTTCTTAGCGTCCACCCTGTTCACTTCGCCTCCGGTCTAGGATGATTGTTTCCAGCTTTTTTCCAGCTTACCTCTCCTGCTCCCTATTCTTTCCTCGCGTGTTGGTCTTTTCCCGACAAACCCAATATGCCCCTTTTGCCAGACAAAGGACTTTGGCGAAACGTCGGGTTGCACTGCCGTTGTCAACAATCCGGCCGGAGTGGAACACGACGACCCGCTTCGTCCCACCCTCGTCGTCACCTCCAGTCCCTCCCCCCTGCGAGCCCAACTGCAGTCCCCCATCACCCAAGACCCGAGCCCCTGCACCAGCGACAGCCTCCACTTTGCGGTTTCCGACGGCATCCCGCCAGACGGGGGCCCGGGGGGGGACGCAGCAGGGCAGCTTCCGCCATCGCCGCAAGCAACAGCGGCGGCGGTGAGGGAGGACTCGAGACCGCCGTTACATGGCAACGGGGGTGGGTTTACGGGGCACGTGCCCCCGGGCGTGCGCATCGTCGGGAGAACGGCTGCCGGGGAGCAGCCCGGCGCGGCTTCTGGTGGTGGCAGCGACGGCGGTGGCGGAGCCTTGGCGGGAGAAGCGCCGGCCGGTCGGCGTGACCGCGCGGCTTTGTCGTCATCGCCGTCCTCGGTGTGCTCCGAGGGAGGAGGGACGGGGCCGCCGCGAGGGGGAGAGGTGAAGCTGTTCGTGAGTACCCCGACCGGAGAAGGTGACTCGTCGGACCTGTCCCTCTGGGTCACCACGAGGGGTTCAGGAGAAGGGGGAGGGGAGGGAACGGCGACGACGGGAGACGGCACGGCTTCGCCGTTGCCCTCCCCTCCTTCGGTGCGGTTGTCGCCGGTGGCGGTGAAAAGTCTTGAGGATGATGACCCAGGGATCGATCCCGGGGATGGTGCCTCGACCGCGGCCAATCTCGAGGAAGAAGACCTCGAGAAGGATCTCCGGAACGGTCTTGGGTTCGGGGCTAAGAATGCTATTGAGGCGAGGTCCGGTGACGGTGAGGCGGGCGCATCCGGAGAGGAGGAGAACGAGGTTGAAGTTCTTCCTGAGGGAGAAGCCACTTGCTGTCTACTGCAACCATCGGAAGGACCCGAGGCGGCGGAAGAAGGCGGCGGCGACAACGAGGACCCCGAACCAGCGGTGTCTCAAGGGGAAGTCGAAAACGCGGCCGAAGGTCCCTCCCGTGCGGACGTCCCTCTGCTCGACAGCAGCAAAACAATCCCATCAACAACGGCGGAAACGGCAGCAAACGTGGAGAAGACGGAAGTGGGCGGCATGGAAGGGCCCTGGGAGGCGGTTGCTCGGGTATTCTGCGGTATTTTCAACTTTTGTCGGCCCCCCCGACGGTGAGGGTGGACATGGGGGCAAGAAATGAGATCCCTCCGACATCCGTGCCGTGGGAGCGAAAGACCATGCTAGATGCTAAATATCCCCTTAGGGGAAGGGGTACTCATGTTCTGCTAAGGCGGGGGGAGGGGGGGAGGGGGGGGGTAACACGGTTGTACGGGGGGCGGTGGAAAGGCGAAGCGAACATTCACCAAATACCCGGGCGGGAAAAACCTTTTGGTCTGGAAGTATCCAGTTTCTGACACCTTTCCCCCGCCGGCGCTATGTATCCTGCTGCCGTGGACACCCATCATCACCTCGCGGAACCCCGCGATGTTGGATCTCGGCAATATTCACGGTCAAGCACCGATACGAAATTGATTGGCTTTGCGAGCTTTACTCTTGTTTTTCTTTTGTGTGTCTTTGCGATGGTGGCCCACTTCGAAGTGGGCAAGGCGGGGCCGGGGCGGGGGCGGCGGGATGTGGTGTTCAAAATGGTTCCACGCCCCCAGGGGACGAAAAGGGCATAGACCAACAGGACGGATGCTTGTGGTGATGTGCGTGGAGAGCAACTCTCATCATTGTTTTTTTCGTGTTGCTGTTGTTGTTCTGTGTGCTTGTGTGCGTGTCAGGTGTCGTTATGTGTGCAGCGTTATTTGTCGCCGCGCCGTTTTCGCTGGGCATGTACATGGAAATCGTAATTGTCACGCCCTTGGCATGTTTGCGTATTGTTTGAAAATCGTACAAACACGCTGTTGGAAACATTTGTCAGCGATGCACGGTCGGCAGGCCGAGTAGTGGCGTTTTTACCGCGGTGTTTTTCGTGTGTGCATCATGTGTGACGTGTATTTTTTTCTTTGTCGTTCCAACTGTTCCTGGGCGCCAGTCTCTACCCCCTTTCGGTATGTGGTTGTGGATGCACCGAGTGGTCTCCCCATAGCAAACTTTGGAGTACCCACTTTTTTCTGAGGAAGGAGTGGGTATATCCACTTTTGTCTATTTCCCTTAGCCGGGGCCACCCACCAGGAAATTTCCGTCTGTCCTTTCTGCGGTACTTGCCTTCTGCAGTAGTCTGACGCGAGAAGGGTGCAGGAGTCCCTCCCCTCCTTGTCGTTATGTGTACTCAAACGACTATGTGTGTACCTTGCACCTAGAGCTAAACGAGGTATGTTCTTTAGAGGTTATCAACCAGCTGAAATACTCGGCAAGTTGTCGAGTGGCCAAGCTTCGGGATGTGGCCAACACCCGCGGATTGAGGCGAAATGGCGAAGGAGAGGGGGTTCGCTCCATCGCGAGCTATTTTCAAAATCGCGTTTTAGAGGCGATTGGTGGACTTAAACACGAACGAGTTCAATATGTTGATGGACTTATTCGTGTTGCGACAACGTCCGAATAAGTGTAGAGGGAATCGTGGGGAAAAGTGGGCAATGTTCAAATGTCGCCGGAGGGGCAACGGGGTAAGGTATATACATGATTCATCTCTTGTTTTTAACGCCACGTATCATCCCCGCAGGCGATTTTGTCGCGTCTTTTGCGTTTGCAAAAGTGGGTTTGCTGGTGGCATATTCCTTCGGTAGATGAAGGGAGGGAGGGCCTCCTGTTGTAGAACGCGTTCTCGGTCTCCGTTGCGACAACAAACGGACGGTATTCCCATAGACCCTGAGATTTTTAAGTTTTCCTTCGAAGCGCCAGTTCTGGAATCTATCCCACCATACGCGGTTTGTTTTTCTGCTCGGATGCCGTATTGGTGGTGCGTGTGTTAGGCAAAGGTTCAGTTTTCCGCCCGTCAAGACAAGGCCTCGTCTCCAGCATGTAGAAGCAACGTTCGTGAATATCTGTCTCTCGCGTATATTTTTATCTGGGGGGAACTCGAACGAGGAGGGGGTGTGGGCGGGAAGGAGGAGCAACGAATTATCGTTGATTGTCGAGCAGTGTTTTTAACCGTGTTATTGGTGTTTGTGTCGTTTCAACAGCTTGGCCCTGGCGTTTTTGACACTAGTCAGCCGGCTCGCCCGGCGCTAAGAGGCTGCATGTTTTATTGTTTGGTTTGCGCTGAAAAGAGACTGGGATGCGTACATTCGCGCTGAAATGTCGGCTTGATTCCCCGCTACCCTCTCGCTGCTTGCAGGCCTCTGGTATATTCTCAGTTGTTGTACTTAGCTTGTCGCCGTTATGGCCATCCCCGAGGCAGGAAATCAGAGGGGTGCAATGTTTCTTGCGGTCGGACGAGAATCTTCTCCGTGCACAAGGAAGCACGTGTAAGAAACTTGCCAGCAGCTACACGGCGGAGGGGGTCTCCACTTGCTAAACAGCGCTTTTTTCCGCTGGCAGTCTTGCCATTGGAGGGAATTTTCACAAAGTACAGTCGTTGTATGTATAGGTTGGTCATTGCTTCTCCGGCGTCGCTGTATTTTTTTTCTATAGTAAGGAGAACGTCACGACAGTCCTCTGGCTCCCAGCGAGCGAGAATGTAGAGAGGGTCGTCTGAAATTTCAGTGTCGTTCCGGATGACGAACGCCGGGAGAACAAAAGAAGAAGCCCAGAAAGCAAGAAGCCCAGAGTTACTAGCCGTGGTCATGTTCGGAGGCAGGGTGGGGAAGGCTGGATTTCATCTGGGGGCAATTTTTTTCTGGGTTCCTCTCGAGGAACATCGGCTTTATTGTTGTTTAGCCTATTCGTTGCCTGCGTGTCAATGTCATCGGACGTATGGCGGACGTACACAGTGAACCCGGACCCGTGTGATTACGCCCAGAAGAACGTGAAGAAACTAGTCGACTCGCTGCCAGCCGGTCGGGTTCCGGCTGCCCCTACGAACCTTATTCTTGTCTGGCAACCAAGAAGACCCGAAGACCCGAAG
>CACKRE030002880.1:80874-130036 GCA_902602495.3 Ectocarpus sp. CCAP 1310/34 | reverse complement strand
CACCCCGCACAACATGATCTACTCGGCCACCATTATGGTTACCGCCGAAAAAAAACGGATGTAAAAAAAAGGACAACGGTAACCTGGTTGCCGAGTTCACGAAGTGAATAGGCTTGTTTTACAACGTCGTTGCCAAGCGACGAAAACCCAACCCCGATGGCAAACACCTGGAGGGTGTGTGTGGGGGGGGCGGAATGGAGATGCCGTCCGAAAAGCGTTCAATCTCTCCATCGTTTGTTGAGGATAATTCCCGCTTTTCACGATATGAGCAGTTTTCTTGTGGAGAGAACGTGACCATCATCGTCCGGCTGATGGTGTTTTCTAGATCAACGCGTTCAGTGAGCCGCAATGCTTTGTCCAGCTGCGTGCGGCGGAGGCCACAACAAAATCACGGCGTCAAGAAATCTCGTTTGAGTGTACATTCGTACGACAACGACGACGACGATAACATCGAGATGACTCGCTTCAGTTCACAACATCCACGAGAGGAATACAGGAAAGAAACACAACAAAACACTACGTATAAACAATATTTCAACAAGACAACAAGGCAATATTTCAACCTTGTGCGTTTGCCTCCCCCCCCCGATAGCTCCTGTGTTCGTGGTTCATCGCCGGGGTGTCATGATCGTTCAAAACTTTACGCCTACAGAATATTCCTACAGAGTGCGTTGCACTTAGTCGACCCAAGGGTCTTCTTCCTGCATGTTCTTGAGCTTCGCCAGGCGCGCTGCCAGCTCGTCCGTTGTCCTACCGGCCGTGTCGAAGGTCCCCGCTGTGTTCCCGCTCCTCAAGTTGGTTGTCGTCGGGTACCGGCTAACCGGAGCGTACACCCCCGTCTCGAAGAGACCTCCACTAAACGGCAGCACGTATCTGTTGTGAACGGGACGGAACGCAAGAGGTGGCGGTGTGAAGGTTTTGAATGTGCAAGAGACGGGGGGGTATATCATGCACCCCAGTGTCCCCAGTTCTTGGCAACATTGACCTAGGGCGGACGGGGAATAATCAGAGGATAGGACCGACCACCACGCAGGAGGTATTGGTATGCGCCCTCCTGAAGAGCAAGGTCCTTTCTTTGTGTCCATTACAAGCACTTGTGCCCAATGAAAGTATGGGGGAAGTGCTCTCCAAGTGTGCAATAGTGGCAAACCTATCTAACCTTGTCCCAAAAAAGCTGCCACCATTGTACACGCAACACACATAGTCTACATGTAGAATTCCTGACAACCTAGATCCTAGCACGTGAAGTTGTTTACCCAGCTCACCAACCCGAAGGAAACGAACAGACAGCCTCCTCACCCGCAGTCGCCGAGCGACCCCTTGTTGTTCTGCCCGTCGCTACTGCCGTACCCGGGGAAGCATTCGCACGTCCCCGTGCTGTAGTCGCACAGGCCCTTGAAGCTGCACTCCGCCCACTCTTTCGTCCCCGTCTGGCGAGCAAGCCGCGTCGGATCGTTCGGGAATGGGGCGGGGTGCTGAATCGCGCAACTGTGTGCGCTTGGTCTCGTGGCAGGAAGGAAGAGTCCGAAAGATGGAAACACACCCGTTCACGATGCATGATAGGGCACAACAGTATTGCCGTCCCGATGGGTGTTGAGGAGAAATCACCCACCGGCCCTCGCTACATGTCTATTCTTCCTCTGCCTCTCCGATGTCCGCTCTGTTACTCACTCTCACTTTCCTCTCCCTCCCTACCCTTTTTGTGTCTCACCCCCCACTCCCCACCAATCGCCTTCTCGCTCACTTGGAACTCCGAAACGGCGATGGAATCGATGTTGGAGACGGAAGCGGAGACGAGAGGGACATCGCCCAGCTCTGTCAAGAATTCGATGGTGCACGTGGAAGCGACCGTGCTGTTGCAAAGGGCGCCGTTATCGCACGAGACCGCGACGTCTGTGAGGGTGGACAAGGCCTCGAACGCTGCCTCTACCTCCGCCTAGGAGAACGCATCAAAAGTTCAACAAACCGGTTAGTCATGCAGGAGAGGCGACACGCACTTATTGGCTGCAGAGCCGAGTGAAAAACTGTGTGACGGCACCGCATGGCCCGGTTGCGTGCTTGCGTGTGTACCTCCTCCCAAGACACGCGCTGCGCAGCCACAAAGTGCCACCGCGTTTTCCTTCCCGTCTCTTTGCAGACTCTGTCATCTAGCGCGAACAACAACCACAGCCAGCCGCAGGTGCAACAAATAGCAGCAGCCGCTGCAGCAGCACACGCTTACGAGGTGTGAGAACTCAAGCCGTTCAGGCAGACTAAAATTCACGACACGACTCTGGCACACTGTATCGAAGCAATCATGACGATGATCAACACGAAAGGCCGCCCCCCCCCCGCCAGAGCAACGGTTTCATGATGGGCGTCGTAGTAGCATCATTCAGGCCATCCGCCGCAACGAGAACCTCACGGCGACGAACGGAACGGTTACCTCTCACCCGACCGTCTCAAACCCTACGTACCTCTGTAGCAGACACCTCTAGTGCCGAAGTTTCCGCCTGCCGGAACATGAACACCACCTGCCCGTCGTCGTCCGCGTCTAAGCACTCCACTACCTGGATTTCGTTGTCCTGCGACAGCGGGTGCGAGTATTCGGAATATGTGTTGCGTGTTTAAGGTCGTGTCGTGTTCGGCACGGTAGTCGCTATTTCCATATCCTGCCTGTTGCTATGCACTTACGCTATCGGCAAAATCGTACATTGGAGACGAAATGTATGATACTAATTATTTCATTCGATTCCGTACGAAATTCCAAATGTCACGGTGCAGAAATCGGATACGAAATTCGCCGCCGCTCCATAGCTGAAGTACTGCCTCACCTGTGAGTGGGTGTCAGGGTCATCTCCGTACGGGCAGGCCCTCAACGAGCAGTCGTGCCCCTCGTAACCATCGTCGCAGAGGCAGCCCTGCGCAGTTGCACGCATACATGATGGGCATAGGGGCGAGAAGGCTGCAGGTTAGGGCTTGGGTGGAGGACCAAAGACCATGTCTCTCTTCTTGCCGCCCCTCCCGGTCGTCTTCCTTGCCATCGTGTTCAAACTGCCGATTGTCGGTCTCTGAGGCAATGGCGTTTTTTTGACGACACATTTATATTTCCTTTTCACACCACGTGCTAGAGGAGTAACTGACGACGCGGTACGTCTGTTCTCGCCCCACAACCATATCAAGTGTGGAGATTCCGACCAACTGACAGGAGCACTCGGAGGCATTGAGGTGTTCTTGCGCCGCTTCCCTACACCCCCCTCCCGCCCCGCGGCGACCCCAACAAAAATTGAGGGGTCCGAGAGTGGGAGGACATAGCCTTTTGCCCAGGCTCGGCAATCACCAAAAGGAAATGGTCAGCTACTTTTTCGTACTCATACCGTGATCCCACTTCAACCAATCGTTCCGGAGGAAACATCCCACGGTTGCAGTCAGCAACGACCATCTCTGTACACCCGGCAGAAGCGCGTACAGACCTACGTGCTATTCGGCCCTACCTGCACCATGTCGTGATCCCACGTCAAGGGGTCGTTGGGCGCGCCCCCGTAGGTGTAGTCCGTCGCGACGCCGTTCTCGTCGGTGGCCTCGGCGAGCATGGCCATCGTCACGCACTGTCCGTGGCCGTTACACGCCGTCTCCGAATCGTCGAAAGTCCCGCCGCCGGCTTCTCCCTCCCCCGAAGACGCCGCCGCCGCCCCCGGGCAGGACATCCGGTCGCACGCGGATCCCTCGAACCCATCGACGCAGGCGCACTCCCCGGAGACTCGGTCGCAGGTCCCCATGTCGGAGCACTCCGTGCGTGTGAGGTGGGCCACGTTGTCGGCCGTCGGTCGCATGAACCAAGACTTGCCGAAGGGGCACGTCTTGAGGGAGCAGTCGGCGCCCTCCCACCCATCGCTGCAGTCGCACGCGTAGGTCGGCGAGCCCGAGCACACGCCGTGGCCCGAGCAGGAGATCTCTCCCGGGCAGTGGGTCACGGCCGTGATGACGTAGCCGCAGTCCCCGCGGCGACCCTGGTGGGTGGTGCATGTAAGGAGGAGGGCTGCAGTTTTCTCCGGCGTGTTGTCGTTGCTATCATGGTGTAGTCCTCCACACTACCACATTAACTATCTACATCCAGTGGACAACCGGCCGTGCGGCTCTATTATTCCCGTCTGGACTCATGGGTGGCCTGCTCAGCGGTGAGAGCTCACCCGCTGCCCATTATATATTTACCAACACCAAAGATATACTACCCGATTGCGGTGTTATGAAGAACACATGACAGGTGGCAAGATATCAAACGATCGCGGACCCACCCCTTATTGTTGATTCCTCCCGCAGAAATCACGAAAACCTATTTCTTGCTTTCTTAGGCCGGGAAAAAACGAAAGGCCCCTCCACGCAAAGGGAAGTCCAGATATCGACCACACACTCAATTTACCTCTTGGACGTCACCGTTCGATCCAACGAGGGAGCATGAGAGGCGATATATACGTCTACATGACAACCGCCTGCGGCACCAGCCTACCGTCGAGGGATGCGCACCGCCACACGTACATGGTCTCCACATGCATCGCCGCATGCAGTACAGTGGTGGCTCCGATATGCGAGGGACGTATGGCAAACGCCTTTGACCCTCGGAGCCCCGTCTTATACCGGAAGAATGAGAGGGTAACCGACCCTGCTATAGCGGTTCGAGTCCTTGACAGCCGATCTCGACCCCCTCTTATATGGTACCCGCGTTCATCGGAGCGACGACCGTGCTACAGCGTTGTACCTCTTCGTTGTAGCCGTTGCTGGTGTCGTACTCCGGCTCGCAAGTGCACACCCGGTCGTCGGTGTCGCACAAGCCCCGCCCGGAGCAATCCAGAGACTCCTTGGTACCGGTGATGGCTTCCTCCACTGTAACGCTCGCCGCTATCCCCGACGTGGAGTGGGTCAGCTTCGACACACCGGCAACCAGGAGTGGCAGGTCCCCGAAGTCCTGGAGGAACTCGATGGTCCACGAGTGCCCGGCGGAAGTGCACGCCTGTGCGGAGTTTGACGCAGGAGGTGGTTCGATCGCAGCGGAGTCAAGGGAATACGGAGTACCAGGTATACACGGAAAACCTTTGCCTACTGGTACGTTTTCGACATTCTAAGAATTCGATTTGATGCAGAACCGTACACTAGGCTAGTGATATCTATTTTTCAACACTCTTCGCGGGGAGAGGACGATCGATGCCCTCCCGTTGTCAATATCTGAGGTGCGCGTTGTCTACTATGGAGTCAAGCCGTTTGTCTTCACCCGTTCACCCTTCCGGAACATCGACTCAGAGTGGTGGAGAGCTACAGTAGCCACTTTGAGATCGCACTGGGCATTCCAAAACAAGAGCAGGTTCGGTGAGCGTGCATGTTGCCCTCCTTTGACTTTTCATACATGCCTGTGTGTCCGACGACGAGAACTGGACACTGACGGCGGTGTCGTAGGAGCCGTAGAGGCTGGGGAGGTCCTGCAGGGCATCGACGACGTCCTCGGAGGAGGCCGAATACGTAATGGCCGCCGTGGTAAAGCCGCGAAAGGTCAGAGTGAAAGAACCCCCCGTCGCCGCGCAAGTGAGTTCTTGCTGCTCGTTGTATTGCTCGCCGTCGGGGTCCTTTCGATTTCAGAACAGGGGGACAGAATTGCGGAGGGTCAATCGAAAGGACGGCAGACAGCAGCAGGCTTCTACTCAGTCGTGTAGTGCTGCTTTTGAAGTGGTCCGCTTTAAGGTTGCAAGATGCTTAGTCTGGGCGAAAGCAGCGCCGACTGCGGGCTGACGAAAATTAATGTGGCGTGTTTGGTGCATCTACAACATAGGACACAGTTTTCGGGACTCCTGGACTTCCGAACATATCCCTCGCTTCGAGATGAATTACACTGACTGGCAGTAGACTACAGGATGCAAACACAAGACGAAAAACATGAAGTAACAACTTCGACTCTCGCCTCATCTGTCCCTGTCAGTGGATCATCCCCTAAGGCACAGCTGCGAAGGCTGCACATCGGGCCCGAGTACCCAGCGTCGCAGTTGCACCCGTACATCATATCCGCGTCCCAAACGTCTCCGTCGTACGCGTACACCGTTCCTTCCCCAGGGTCCTGCACGGAAGCGAAGTACGCCATGCTTTGGCAGCGCCCGTGGTTCATGCAGTTCTTGGGGCACGTTCTCCGCCCGCAAGCTTGCCCTTCAAAGCCGGTGTCGCACATGCAAACGCCCTCCAAGCGGTCGCAGTACCCCCTGTTCGAGCACTCCGCCGGAGCGTGGGCATCGTCCGTCCCCTTCGCTTTGTCAGACCAGGCCGGGCCAAGCGGGCATAGCATGAGGCTGCAGTCCGCCCCCGTCCACCCTGTGTTGCAGCTGCACTGTCGTGCGGAGGTGGAGCCGTCTTTCGAGGACTCACATGAACCATGCCCGCTGCAAAGGTTCGGCGAGCACGGCTGGGATGCCACCGTGCTTGCCCGCAAGCCGACAAGCGCGGCGACGACTGCTGCAGCCGTCCTCGCTGCTGGTTGAACCATGCTGGCGATAAAAACCCACCCTCGTTCGTACCCACGGCAACGGTTGGCTGTGTGCTCACTTTGCTCTTTGCTTTCGATGGATGCGGAGCGAAAGAGACGCGGAGGAACAGCGGCTTCTTCGTCGAACTAGAACTCTGTTAATTTTGTAACGGCTAGACTAGTCTACACATGCGAAAAAAAAAAAGGAAAAAGTCAAGCATAAGCAGTTCATAAATACTCCTAGTACATACTTTACAAGCAGTCTACTGCTGTAGCAACTTTGTAAACTCTCCCTAACTCTGTAAGGATCGAGTTCGAACATGTGCGTATCCGCCGAAGTGCTGTCTCACGTCGTCCATGTTTTGTTCCAGTGCAACAGCTTGGCTCTTGTTTACTGCTGTGTCTGCGCGGTCCCATTGCCAAATGATGGCGCGACGTTGGGGTTCTCTTCAGACTGCTGTTGTGTGAAGTATGACCACCATGTGTTGTAGTACATCCATTGTAGACAAGCTGAGGCGAGGCAGGAAGTGGCATGACACTCAACTGGTGGCAGCTGTTGGAGGACAACCATCCAAACACCTTTCCGGGTAATTCTATTAACATCACCGGTGGCGTTATTTCTTTATACGTCACCGCCCGTATCTCAGCCCACAGAGCTTCAATTGGCACAAAATGGATTGCGTTGTGTAGACTAGCGATGACCCACAGCAATCATACAAGCCAACTTGAAGCAGAATCCACTCGGTAGTTGGAGAGGCAAGCTCGAAAAAGGGGTCGGTGCATACGGTGGAATATGTGGTTGGTGCCCACCGTTGAATGCCGCTGAGACCCCTTTTTCGAGCATGCCTCTCCAACTACCGAGTGGATTCTGCTTCAAGTTGACTTGAATGATTGCTGTGGGTCATAGCTACACAACGCAATTCATTTTGTGCCAATTGAAGCTCTGTGGGCTGAGATACGGGCGGTGACGTATATAAGAAATAACGCCACCGGTGACGTTAATAGAATGATCCATTAATTTTGTTCCGCCGCGCGCCGTTCGTACAAGTAGAAACTGATTCCAACTTCCTCGCGGGCAAGGGGACTCAGGTCGCACCTATCGAGTGTGTCCCTTCCAGGGCGGTCTTTCGAGACGTCGACGCCAAAAGTGCGCCTACCCACTTCACCTCATCGGAGCGATCAACTTCGACCAACAATTCAGTTTCGCGTGTCAGGGTTGTCCGTGGTGTTGTTCCGCTCAACGTTGTGTGGTCCTCATGACCACCTCAAGTTGCATTCTATTCTCCAGACTCCAGAAATCGGTTTACCATTTCGTTCCTCCGTGCATTCGTACGGGGAGAGTGCCCGACGACACAACCAAAGCCTTGTTAAACACCAACGAAATCCCATCTACAAGGGGTCATTCAACATCTCCGCGTGTTCCTGCACCAAATAGCGAGCAATTTTGGGTAAAACCCAAAACCGGGGCAAGGATTCCAAAGCAACAACGCTGACGTGATTTCTTGGTACCGCCCCCCCCGTTCCGGGCACAGCGGCGGTGTGATTTCCCGCCCCTCGTTTACAGAGGGGATACTTGCAGCCCAAAACCTCCGTTCCTGAAAATACTCCCGAGGTTGTACGTAGCGTACACGACCACAACAGGCACCGCGAGCGAGAGAGCAGTCTACACCGGCAAGTCCCAGAGAGAAATCGCAAGTTTGCGGACGCGGTTTTTGCCCCATACCTCGCTTCTAGTATTATCCTCCACAAGTTGCCCCCTAATTCCGACAAGCTTGCACTCCCACCCCACCCGTGGCTAAATAACTATGTTCCGCGTATTTACCTCTTTCTCTCTCTCATGCCACCACCTGTACCCTTCGAACCCGCCCGAATAAAATTTCACTTACAGGAGTCGTTGATCGACTGCGCATGTACCTTTTACCCACGACGCCCTGCAGCGAAACGACGTCCCCCCCGCTTTTCCGAAGCAAGACCACCTCTTGAAATCTGTTCCAGAAAAAAGCATGGCTCTCGAAACTTGGTCGGCTGCATTTCGCCAAAGATTCTTCCTTGCCGGAGAAAAGCGAACAAGGAGGAAACGCCACGTACCGTAGGCTACAGGCCTTTCGTGCGCACATCCCTACCCTCACCACTTGTACACTTCACATGAATGACAGCGACAGATGCCGGGATTGGACAACAGAAAGAACCGAAGAGACGAGGACAAAACGCAGAACTACTGCTACTTGTCACTGCGTTTGTCCTGCCGCCGGTTGCTGTTGTTCATTCTTTCGTCCTGCCGAGGGCCTAGACCTTTACACCAGGTAGGTTAGGAGCGGTCAACCTAACCTAGGAGATCTGGCCGCAGTCGGCGATCACGACAGGAGAGCTGGTCTTCCCGCTGGAAGAGCCCACGGCCTCGACCGCCTTCACCACATCCATGCCCTTGGTCACCTGCCAAACGACGACGATCGACGCAATGAATCACAAATGTGACCGAAGTTGCGTGTCTGGCTTTATTCGAAATAAAAAACCGGCCTCCACCATATGGACGCACGATTCTATATGGGACAGAGCTACTCGCTCCGGGAGAGGCCATTGGCAGGAGAGGACGTCGATAGGTCGTTTCCTATATTTTGGTAGCGAGGAGACGTGGATACACGTCTACCGAACAAGAGGAGGGGCCCCGCGTGCATCAAAAGTGTTCACGAGCCACCCGGGGGCGGGGTGGCGACACGCGCGAAGGTCGGGAACAAACACCAAGCTTTCCCATTGTCGCCGACACCGCCACGCGTGTGGCTATAGTGGGGCAACGATGGATCGCCTCAAATCACACTACAGGCTCTCCACATTCAGCCACGTCCCGACAATTGAGTGACCTCTGCGAACATTCTGCAATCAACTCATACCACGGAAAGGAGTTTCTCGCCTAGACCTTCGTGGCTACTGCTGCAGGGTTACCTTTCCAAAGACCACGTGCTTGCCGTCCAACCAGGAGGTCACCACGGTGCACAGGAAGAACTGGGAGCCGTTCGTGTTGGCTCCGGCGTTTGCCTGCCAGGGGTCCCACAGAGGGTACAGTATCACGGCAAAAGGGGGGGGGGGGATGACGACGACGCACAAGGCACATACGAAGAGAGTTGGACATATGCGGAGAGGCCAGCAAGACCTATTCACCTAGAATAGCTTGTCGGGAACAAGGCTCTCATGCATTTCAGGGGGGGGCACCAAAGGTCGGCTGAATCAAGTTGCGCACGAAAAAGGACAGGGTGCGTGACGTTGCACACCAAAAAGGAAGGCATTGATGTTTGGTGCACATGATGCTGAGGGGGAACACGAGAGGTGACGGGTTGCAAGCCAAACAAGACGAGGAACAGCGGGAAAGGGTGAGGCATGGGAACCACTTTTTCGCAGACGGCACAGGGAACGTGAACATGCTAATGTTCCGAAACGAAACCTGGAAGATGCCAAACCAAACGTAGCTTCGTACGACGTCAAACGGAAATCAACCCACGTCGAACATGAAAAAGCACCACCTACACCCACGAGGGCTTTTCACACGGCACCCGCAGCAACGCACCATCGAGAGCACGCCAGGCTCGGTGTGCTTGAGCTGGAAGTTCTCGTCAGCGAACTTCTCGCCGTAGATAGACTCGCCGCCTGTGTTGATTGGCGTGTTCGTTGTAGGAAAAGCGGAAAAAACAAACGAGTCTCACAAATTAGCACGATGGTACTAGCAATCGAGTGGTGTCGCGGGCGGGTGGGACACGCACGGGTGGTACTGCTGTACGACTGTCATTTGTGGTGATCTATCCGGACTCCTTGAAAGTGGTTGTGCCCACTCCATTTGTTGTTGGAAATGGTTCCTGTCGCCTTCGGCAAATGCAAACTGTTACCCCCAAAACGGCGGCTGTGTGCACCGGAGACCGTCCATCGTCCACTGTATTCGATGTACGAGCGAAAGTGTGCAAGCTTATACCTGTACAGGGCTGGTACTAGCTGTGTGTTCCGTTTCCCTGTCGCATACTAGCGGTGTTTTCACCCTTCTCTCGTCGTCCCCTTTGTTCGAAATCAAACCGCAGCCCTTGTCAACAACTCTTGCTTCCTCTTCGTAAGGCCTACACTAACCACTTCCTTTTCCTATACTTGCAGATTCCGTTTCCCACACTTACCGGTTCCGTTTCCGCGGGTGAAGTCGCCGCCCTGGCACATGAAGTCTTTGATCACGCGGTGGAAGGTGGAGCCCTTGAAGTGCAGGGGTTTCCCAGACCTGCCGGTGCCCTTCTCCCCGGTGCAGAGGCATCGGAAGTTCTCCGCCGTTCGCGGCACCACGTCCGCGCGGAGCTGCACGGCAACGAACATAGGGCACGGAAAAAGGTTATAAAAAAGGACAAATATCTGTCGTTGATTTCTATTGGCTGGCAGACCTTCCCGGTCTATTATATTTGAATTTACAGTTCATAGGGGAAGGTAGCCCGTGGCCACGGGAATCGCCTGCGTCATGTGTTCGCTGGCGCAAGGAGGCATTGGATGTGGAGAGATCGAAACAGTTTTCTATGTCAAGACAACGACGACAGCAACAAGGTGTTATTCAGCCTAAGGACTAATCGAGCACCAAGCAAAAGCGGAGGGAGTTCGTGAAGGTCATGGCATGTCTTTGTGGGGCTGGTTATCGGCCTTTGTGGCAAACAATCAAACCAAGGGGTGTGCGTTTGGGTTGAGCTATGTGAAACCGTGAAAGAAAATTGACACTATAAACGATGAAACCCGTTTACGCGTAAACGGCGGTCTATGGTCATGCTGCGGATGGAGAGCTGGATGTTCAAGTGGAGAAAACATTCCGTCAACTCGACCCGTATAGGTTATCATTGCATCCTGTTTTAAGACGCTGTGCGCTGTGCACTAGAGCTAGGCCACCTCATCCCGTTCAACTCTCCATATGAATCTCGCACCCCAAGGGGGGTTACAATACTCTTTTATGTTTGTTGTAGAATGCCTTAGCGGTCAGACCATTGACAACGCGTCCTCGACAGGACGGAGAATTTTTTGCCACAGGGACGAGGCCAATCGTCCCTTCCTACTTTGCCAAAGGTGGCTCAATAATATTTTCCCTACTGTAGCTCAACTTATCGATGTCATTTCACGCCTTTTCAACCCACTCCCCATGCCCCAGTCCAGCTACCGTCTTCTGCTGGCTATCCCATGCCTTAAACATCTCCCTGTATCTGCTTTTACCAGCTCAGTCATGTACACTTCACGCTCCTTTCGTATGCATACAACGGGCATTTCGCAACTACATTACCCGGCCTATGCTCTCGGACCCGCATTGACATGTTGAACTTAATCTTCCAAGCCTATCTATCTTCCTCAATCTTCGTCCATGTCCTCGGAAGTCGAATGTCCCCGGTCTTGAGTTTGAAATTTGACTTTCAGCTTTGTCGCTGCATCCATTGGTCCATGTAGGTAAAATTCCGTACACATCTAGACCTTCCTCATCTTTGGTTCCTTTAGTTAGATTCTGTCCTTCTCTCTCGGCAAAAGCAACAGACATCTTCTCCTTGAACCTCTCCGGTAGACCTTCAGTTTCCAGCAGACTGGGCGGAGGTACAACAGTAGAGGGGTTGGAGAGCCTTTCCGCGTTACACTACTCCAGTGGTTAGGATGCGCTTGGAATTCGCACGCCGAGTTTACGCGCTTCTCTCGACAACAGTTCTTGCGCAGAGCCTTCGTGATGGATAAAAAAACGAAGCCGTCGAACATGCGATACCTTCGGCGACACCACAGGGGTGAACCTTTCGTTTTCGAACGAAAACGAGACATGTCACGTACATCCACAAGACAGGCATGCTCGCATGAAGTTGAATAACTTCGACAACTAGAGTAGGAATAAGAGGATGCCCGCCTTGCTGCATGTGGGGGGGGGAGGCAGATGCTACGGGTGGTCGAGACGAACGGGGAGTTCCCAAGGCACGCAAAGATGACACCCCTCAACAAATCTCAGCCAACGATTACAGTCCATGACGGGTACTTTGATATCCGACAGCTGCGGAGAGTATCCAACGGTGCCAAAACATCGTTGCGACAAGTTCAACATGAGGCAAACAACTCAATTTACGAAGGTAAATAATAGAGAGACCCCGCAACAAGAGAAGGTAAATAATGGGGAGGTGTATCATGTCCGTGAGGACACAGCTCGAAATCCGTCCGTGCTCGAAGGAACAACCAGCGTACATCGAACTTTGCCCGTCGAGTAATGGCAGTTGTCGTGCAATTTCAGAGCCACGTGGTACACGTAAAAAAAAAAAACATGCGTGCCAAGCCAAAAATGAGCGGGAAAGATCGAACCATGGGGCCAATGGCGGAAAACAATCTGCACCGGGGAGCCGAGTGATGCACGCACGGCTAATGATGCAGGACGCACCGCCGGTCAAAGTAGGGGCTAGGAGGGGATGCTGTCGACGCGGGATTGTGAGGTGGGATCGCGACACACATGCACAACCTAGCATGTCTGGCATCGACGAGCCCCGCCCGGCAGTTGGCCGCTGGTTGGTAGACAAATATGGTCGATCCACTAGCCCTGTGAAGGGGCCAACACCGCGCAACACAAGCGATGAATCGCTTCTTGCGACGGCCTGCCGGTGCCGGATTACTCCCCACCCTCGTTTTGCCAATTGCTCTGGCCATTCGTCTCGGAGGAGAGACTTTCTCGAGAAACCTCAACACCGGGCGGCACAAGATCCATCCTGGGCATGTGTTCGCTCCGCTTTTTCCGCCCCCCTGTACAAGAGGGCGAAGCTTCTCTCTGCCCCACTTACCGTCATCTCGATGCGTCCTGCGGCCTGCCCGCCGATGGTGATGTCGAAGAACACAACAGGGTTCGCCATGGTAGATGTCGGAGGGAAGGTGAGAGGCAATAGGTTGAGGGAGAGAGAGAGAGAGAGAGAGTTGTGCGGTGATGGAGGTGTCAGCGAATTGCGTCTGTCCCAGATTCTTTACGTACGTCCCACGGTGCTTGGGGGGAGGTTGTACATCTGCGTAGCCCCTAAGGTCAGTTGCCGTCGGGAAGCTCGGCCGGGCTTGTATGTAGTAGCAGCAGCTCTTCAGCTCTCGGGTTTTACAGCAGGCTCGTTCGTTCTCCTGACTCTCTTTAGAAGCATGTCGCCGTGCAAGTCGACGGCGTGCGTTGCACTGGTGGCGGTTATCACTCTGATTGCGGGCGTCTCCGATGCGTTCGTAGTGCCGTCAGCTTCGGTGTTCGGCGCGTCGAAGTCCAACAGCCGAGCCCCGGGCAGCAGCAGCAGCAGCAGCTCCCTGTCCATGGGCGCCGACGGGGGCACCACCCGAGGCAAGGATCTGATCGTTGGAGGCTTCGCTGGCGTCTGCCGAGAGTGTTGGTGCTGTATGAAATGGTCCTCTCGCGTTTGTATTTGGAGCGCATGTGCTGTTGATGTGCGAAAGGGGGACATGTGACACATGTTTTGAGTCAGAAGCAGTTTGTCAATCCTCTTTTGTCCGGTGACGAGAGCGCGAACCGGCTCTATGCACTATGTACCTCACCACACGCTGTTAATACCAGACCACGAAGACGCGCTGCCGTAGTATTGATTGCCGGGGTTGCTGTTGTTGCTTTTGCGCCTCATTGTTGAGTCCAGGTGCAAGCTCGGAAAAAGCGACATATGCATCCAGCAGTCCGGTAAAGTCTATTTAGTCTAAGGCCTCAACAATTGAGCATTCACTCCAACACCGGCTGTATTGCTCCCCGAGCAGGGAGGATGCCTCCCTCTACCTTCCAACACACATGGTATCGTAGTGGATTTTCTTGACGGCATGGCCTCAGATCCGGCCTTCTCGATCATTAGCACTGCTGTTGTGCCAGCTGTTGGGCTAGCAGCGCAACCGGGGTTGTATATCCTGGGGACCGCACCCACCGAGCGACCGATAACAAGTGTTGTGCATAGCAGGTAGGCGTATATGTAGAAGAAGCAGATAGGCATGCGTGTAGCACGTATGTTGTGCCCTTGATGCTAGGGAAGTAGGTTCCACCAGCTAGGTTGAGGGACGCACACACATGACACGTGGACAAGCCAGGAACTTGAGCAGCAAGGTAAATAGTCTATGACACACGAGTCGAATCTTTTTTGTGACCCACATATGTTATGCGTGTAGAAAAACCGGAATTCTTGTGTACAGCAGTACCTATCAGAGCCGTTGCGTGTTTACCGCTCCATTGTGGTAGCCTCTCCGCCTTCTGAGAACGCTCGAGCGTCGCGTGACAACGATATGGCCCCGTTGCTCGAACGACAAGATGGTTGCACTATAATTTTCGTTGGTCTCGTATTGAAACAGGGGACTTCGGGAAGCAGACGATCGCCACGCTTCTCGCCGGGGTGACGGCCGCGGCCAACTTCGAGTCAGCGAACGCTGCCAACAAGCTCCAAGTCAGCTCCACGGCATCGGTAAGAGAATACAAGAGTAGCGGTAAACGCGTCTCCGGATGGCCTTTGCTTAGTTAGCATGGCGGTACAGCAAACTGTTTTTTGCCTGGTGAGGTGTCGGTTCGGTTTGCTGCTACAACAGCTTCTTCCCTGTGTGGATCGCTTTTCCGTGTGGATCTCCGCCGCTGCATGGGTGACATCGGCATTACCTTTTGCCGGCAACGAGCGCAGCTTTCACCAGCGTAGCACATACCGCCGTCGTTCCAGCACGAGGCAAATGCTAGGTACCGTCCGCGCTCTGCTGCTTTATGTTTGCTTAAACTAAAGAATCTCGGAGCTGTTTTGTGAAACTAGTATGTGCTACACCTGTCTGTCCGTCGTGAACGTAGAATAGGGATATTGCAGCTCGGCTTGCAACGTCGCTCACTCACAAGTTGATATCAACATTTCCCTGTGGCAGTGGGTACCTCTCGAGCTATGTCACCCCGCTGGCCTCCCTGCTGCATCTTCCGTACCAAACAATCCCGTTGCTGTGTCGAAAGGCGAACGTCCTCGGCTCGTACGTACCAGCGTGAGCGACAAGCCCCATTTTGACAGGAACAAATGTGCGGGCGTGGGAATGCCCTCTGGCCTTTCTCCGACGCCCCCACCACACCAATGCTGTTGTTTCTGATGCGATGGTCGTTGCGAAATGTTCGCATCCTCTGGTGCCGCCACGAACGGACTGGTCCGGCGACACGCGTAGGGGTCTCGAGTCAACAAGGATCCGATCTCGTTGCTTCAGTGGGGCCTCCCGATAGACTGCAAGCCGGTGAGGACCGAGAGTAGGGTCTACCAGCACTGCAGTTTGGTCCTGCTCTTGTCCGACGCTTGGCTGTCCTGGCGCTACGCCACGCAACCGAAACCACATACTAGTACAGCAGTAGACCCGAGAAAGAGGAAAAGCCTTTTGCTTTTGAAGGGAGCGGTCGTGCGCTGTGTGTGGGTATCTCGTGGTGGCCAATTGGAAGGAATGGTGTGCCCGAGGTCTCTCTCGCAGGGCTGTTGAGGACTTTTTTTGTTGACCTTCTGCTGTCGCATTTGCCGCGTGGTTGTCGCTTTTTGCTACACCGCGGTGAGTGTGTCTCCGACCCGTCCAGGCGGCCGCGGATTGTTGAGGCGTTCGCGGCACGATTTTACGGAACCCCCCAGCCCTCTAGCTAGCTTGCACAGCTCCTATCGATCGGTCCGCTTGCTAGCTTTGCTCCGTTTGAGTGCCAACTCCAAAATCGATCCGCGTGCTGGTTGTTTACCCTCGCGACGGGGTGGGTACCGTGGTTTTTGTTCTTTGTTAAGTGTCCAAGTTGGTCCTTCATGGGGAGTACCCGGCGGATTTTGATCCGTCACGTCGCGGATATTGCCGCGGTCTTTTGGGGGGACCGCCATCGTTGTAAGTGGGGACCTTGTTGCCCCTACAAGTTTCATTGCGCGTTGTGACCTTGCCCCGAAACTTGGTTTACGGCGACAACAGGCTCGGCAGCTGCAGGAGGCGGTGGAGGCGGCTAAGCTGGATCTCTTCCAGAAGAACTGGTCACGCGCCGTTTCGAACTGCAGAAAGGCGAAGTGAGCCCCGGTCGGTAGTTGATGAACCCAAGCGCCCCCCCATGCGCTTAACCGCACGTACATTGCCTGCACCTTGCTGGAAGCAAGTTGGATGGTTGGCTAATGCCATTCGAAACGCACAGAAATGGGAGAGGGGGAGCTTGCGCTGCTGTTGTTCCAATCAAAAGGCGTTCTTGCAGCCATGCGTAGCTTTATTCCCCTGCCGGAAACCTGCCATGCACGAAGCGTTGATGATTTGACATGTTCGGGGCTGAGAAGTCAACTGGCTTTGTAGGACCTGCGCTGCCGTTGTCGCGTGTGCACCTGTCGCTTTTCGCCGTCGACCTCCGGCGTCTGCACTGTTGCCATGCTGCCTCTTCACAAGCTTGAACTTTGTGCTTCTGCGCAAGTTGTGCCTCCAAATGCCCCCGGTTTAGTTTCTGCCTTCACACATAGACGAGACAAACCACACACACACGCTCGCGCGCGTGCCTGACAAGGTCACAATTCTCCGCCGTAGTAGCTCAGTATTTCGGTGCTGCGAACGGCGTTGCTCTGTCTAGGTCTGCTATGTCGGGCAACAAAGCGGCGATCCTCAAAGCGGTGGGCTCGAGCAATGAGGCGGGGGCAACCAAGCTCATGGCGGACATCGACATGGGTCTTGGTGAGAACCACTTTCTAAGATTATTCTTCCTAACTTTCGTTTAACTGTTTTAGGAACGGTTCCAAGACGGGTCAGTCACGTTGCCTGGGAGGGAGGGAGGGAGGGAGGGAGGGAGGGAGGGAGGGATGAATGGCCTGCGTCTTGTCCTCGTCCTTGACGACGATGCGCGTTCTGATACTGTTCACGTGCTGCTCCGTTGCCACTTCTCCTTCCACCGTTCTTGTTGTTGCTGGCACTGCTGGTCCTGCTGGTACTGCTGCTGGTAAATACTGGTGCTGCCGCTGATAACCATCGTCATTATTGCTGCGCTTTTGCTTTGGTCTGCCGGTGCTGCTTGTGATGCCGTCCCCCGTTGCTGCTCATGGTTTCTGCGACTCCCGTGTTTTTGTTGCTGTCGCTCCGTCCCAGGCGCTCTTCAGAGAATCGTCCAGGACGATGGAGCTGGGGTGGTGTTGGAGAAGGCTAAGCTAGACGAGGTAGGCCTGTTTCCATTATCCTCTTCGTCGCCGCCGCTGTTGTTGCAGCTGGTTGAGCTGTTCTTCTTGTGCCCTCGGTATACACAGCAAATGTATTAAAGAAGACCACGACGTGTGTAAACAAATCGTGTTGGATCTCTATTTTCTGCGAGTTGAGTTAACGGCGTACATGTGGGCGGTTTCTCGTGATGTGCTCATGCCCGCTGTCGGGATCTTGCGTTTCCCGATGGTCAATTCGCGGTCAAAGCCGATTGGATCCTTCACATATCAACTCCCGCAAGGCAAAAATATCGCATTACACCCGCACCCCCCTTGCGTTATTTTTGTTCGGTCTGCACCGATTCCGAAGTTGATGCCGTTCGTTCAAAATAACCATGTATTGTCCTCGACAGCGTTAGGGCGGCTGTTACAGTACGTATCACTAGCTCCGAAGTTTCTACAAAGGGTTTGGAGTATTTTCATCTTTGGATCCCCGCAACCCCAAACTAGACGCGGGGCAGACGACAAGGTTTTCCCCATCGTAAAAGTGCACAAAGACATCTTTGCCTTTGTCTCATCGTGCGAGCGAATCCCAGGCGTACCCGGTCCACGCAGCCATCGTCAGCAACGTGGGCAACCTGGAGGCCATGATGGTCCCCCCGGACTACACCAAGAAGCTCGAGGCTAACATCCCGAGTGACTTCGACTCGTTGCCCCGCTTGCTGGGGAGGGCGTCGGTGAGCAAAATGATGAAGCGTACGTACCAAATAGGCGGTTTGCAGGGGTTGGGGGAGGATATGGAACGGCTCGCGTGTGGGTGGGAATAGGAAAGGCGAAGAAGCCGGAATATGGCAGTTAATTGTTTATGGGTTTCATCGTGTGACTGGGCACGGATTTGGATCGTGGAGAGATAAGGGTCCACCGTGGAACGTGGGGTAGCTTTCAGGAGGGCGGAAGCTTCAGGGCTTTGCCGTCAACGTTTCAACCTCGGTTGCAAGAGAGGAGAGTAGCGTTCTGGTAGAAGACAGCAATCGACATACGGGTGTTTGATCTCAGCCAGGGAATGCATGAATGTGGATGAGTCGCCTCCGCCACTGCTCCTTCAACCACTACTATAGCAGTCTTACTTTCATGATTGCAGTCTTACGTCATGTATCACCCGCTTGATTGTGATTTGTGTCGGCCAAGCAGTATGGCGAGTTAGGCTCCAGGCTGGCACACGACCGCACTATGGTCCCCCCACCCCCACCCCACCCCCCCCCGACTAAATTGTACTTGTGAGTGCTTTCACCCAACACCCCCGCTTTGACCGATGCACTGGAGAGCTAGCTCTACCTGATTTTGCGCTTGCTTTCGTGACACACCCAAAATTTGCGACGGCACGAAACAAGGTGGAGTTCGTCATGGAGAAGCCGAAGGGAGAGAAGTTCGACGTTGGGGGAGTTCTTTACGACAAGGTCCGGCTGACCATGGTCCTCGACGGTTTCACCGCACCGGTCACCGCGGGTACCATCATCGACCTGATTCAAAGGGGTAAGTCGAGCGGTCGTTTACTTGGTACTAAGTGGGCGGGTTTTCGAGTTGCGGGGTGGATGTTTTGTTCACTTCAGGTCGGTGCGGGGGTGAAGTGCACATCGTTTTACAGGTCTGGGCCTTGGGAGGTTGTGCTCTCGGAGGCCGGGAGCGAAACTGTTGGCTTCTGAGGAGTGTTCCGGCTTCTGAGGAACGTTATGAGGCAAACTGTAACAACCATTCGTGTGGCTTTTGGCGGAGGAGGTTCAGGGGGTTGTGTGCGAGAGCGAGAGACAGGGAGGGAGACGGGTGCATGAGAACCTGGGTGTCTTTGTCTGATGCGCGCATGCCTCGCTGTCCTTGCTCTTTTTTCTGCTGGTGATCTCGTTGGGTGGGACTGGCAGGATACTACAAGAACATGCCCATCACACGGAGCGATGGCTTCGTGGTGCAGACGGGTGACCCGGATCCAGAGGGCAACGTGCACGACTTCTTCCCCCCGGGATCGGACAAGGTGAGGAGAAAGGGGAATTGTTGTTGTTGTTGTTGTTGTTGTTGTTGCGGATGCAGCTGCTTATGGCGGTGGTTTCTTGTTGCTTGAAGAGACGATTCGTTTGGTGGCATTTACCCTTGGTCATCATTTCCTTGTTTCGTTTCGAGCACAGGTAGGCTACGGTAACATTGGACCTATATATCGTCGTCTCCTCTGCTCACACGCACAACACACCGTTACTTTCCGCCGCCCTTTTTTTCTTTCACCGTTAAGGCCCGAAAAATCCCTCTGGAGATCGCGGTTTCTGAAGACAAACTCCCCATGTACTCTGTCACCACGGAGGACGATGGCAGGGGTTACGCCGCAACCAAGCTACCGTTCCAGGTGCCGAAATGGCGTTCTCGGGAGGGGAAGGGGGGGGATCACTTGTTTGACCGGGAGAGTTCTTTGTTGACAAGAAAGGGTCAATATTTAGCTGAATACTGTTCCTCCTCGATGTTTCGTCACGTTTGTAACTGCTAGATCGTCGTAGATTGATCGCTTGCGCCGGGGGAGCTTCTGCTGCCGCTGTTCAGGGGGACGGCGGGGAGAACTCTATCGGAGCCTAGTTCCGCGTGACTCGCCGACCTTGAAAGCACCAATTGCCGCCGCAGCGCCTGCGTTCCTGCCCTAGAAACGACGTCGTTGTTGCTTTTGCCGTTTCCCCGTCTTTGTGTGTGTCGTTTGTTTCTCACGGCGTCAACAATTCTCCCCCACTTGTGGTTGCTCCAGTGGCCAATGTTTACTTGTTTGTGTTTTTTTTCTGATATTTCTTTACTCGCTCCACTACCGCTCGTTTGTCGCCAGGCGTATGGAGCGTTGGGCATGGCACGCTCTGAATTCGAGGCGGACTCGGCCTCTTGCCAGTTCTTCTGGCTGCTCTTCGACTCCGACCTTACACCAGCAGGTTTGTTGTTGTCGTCGTCGTCGTCGTTGTTGTTTGTGTAATTTTGCCATGTGAAGAAATCTACCTGCTATCCGTTGGCCATAATCTAGGCGTGTGACAGGATCCGTGCTGGCGTACCCTGGTTCTGCTGAAGCCCGGGTTGTACCACACGACGTGCGGCTTTTTCCAACCCTGCTTGTCCTTGCTACTGCGGCAGTTTGGGAGAGAGTCATACAGCTACTGTGCTTTAAATTGTCGGGCTAAGCCTTTCTTCACGCCGCCGCGCGTCGAATGAATCCTCTTTCATTTGGAAACCCCGACGGGCTATGGGGTTGGGCTGATGTAGGATCGAGTAGAGCACACTGTAAGCCTGCTGCGAACGTTTCTTGTCATCTCGATGCTTCGCAGGTGTCAAACTTGTTTGCCTTCTCCTATCGTCTTTGCCGGTGTTTCGTCCTTTTGCTTTGTTTGCAGGCAAGAACCTTCTAGACGGGCGATACACGGAGTTTGGCTACACCGTGGACAACCAGGAGCTCTTGGCGGACGTGAAAGAGGGGGACATAATCAAGTCGGCGAAGGTCATCTCCGGAATGGAGAACTGGAAACAGTCTGCATAAACGGCAGCAGCCTAGTCAACGTCGCGACGTGACGGGAGCTTTCCTTTGCCTCGCGGTGGGTTCCACCTCTACATTGGGAGGTCACCAGCCCAAGTGCTTGGTCGGGTCCTACGGACGTGTGCACCGATGTCAATCCTTGATCAAGGTTTCGTCGCGACAGACTTACGTAGCGGTGGTGGGAGCGTCAGCGCCTGGAGCACGTGAACCGATCCTTTCCCGTCAACGACACTCTTATAGATAATACACCAAAGGTCGTGACGGCCGGCGTTCACGCGCGTCACGCAGCAACTCTGTAGGGAGTTAATAGAAAATTCGGGTGCGTCGAGGGTACCAACACACCAGGGAGTAAAGGAGTCCGTCTCTCCTCTAAACCTGGGCATGGATGGGTTCGCCGAGGGCGTGGTGGGCAGATTAATATAGAGTTTCAACCATTGGCTTTTGAATGCCGCTACCGGCTCTCGGCCGCTACTTCGCCCAGCTTTCGGACGGCGGATAGGGGGGGGGGGGCTGCGTTGGTTGCTAGCAATCAGTCTTAACTCATTCGGGGGAAAGGGGGTGGTAGAGCTATAGAAACGGCAGCCGGACAAATATATGTACATCGTTTGTGAAGGACATGGCTAGGGGAAGAAAATCTGCCTTCTTTCATGGAGGTGTTTGACAATTGAACGCTATCACTGACTATCGAATGGTCTCTCGTGCGGACTGTTGAGGTCCTCGATGATATTTTGCTCTCAGACTGCATGTCGTTCCTTTGCAACTGAGGTATGTTGTCGCGCACAGTTGGCGGAGACTCTTTTCCGGCCTCTTTGTTTCACGTGCCGCAAAGGCTAAGGCTGCCCTACCGCCATTGCTGTTTTCACTTGATGCCTCACGCATCATCTCCCCCACGGGATCTGATTTGAAACGTCTACATCTTATTACTGCGATTGGCGCGCCCAAGCCGCCGGGACATCATCAAACGTATTTTTCGTCGTACACGGTTGGCCGCCGAATGATGGTGCCGGATGGAGAATGATACCCCGATTGCAGAACGGCCTTGGACGCCGATGGCGTCAGGCGAGATTGTCGCGAACCCAACGTACGAAAACATTCGTAATTCCCGACGTGAAAGTGTACAGCAGTAAAGCCGATGGTGGCGATACAGAATGCCCTTGAACGAATTAACGTATGTCCACGGTGGCGCTACGCTGTCGTCACTTGTCAAGGGCATAGTGTCCATATGAAGTGGTTTTTCACCGTTGTGAGCACAAAACCTGGAGTCCTGTTGTAGCCCTGGATTGTTCTGCTCTGGCCGGTCTTCTCTCAATATTCGGGCGGTCATGCTTTCTCAAGTGTTCCAATAACGCAGGTGTGTGAAACGCCGTTCGGTTCAAAGGGGATATTCAGGTTCGTCTTACAAAACGCGGACATAAACTACCTTGCACTTCGTTGCTCGGCAATGGCGTCCTCTTCCATATCGGCCCCATTGCTTTGCACACTCTTTCTATCGTCTTCAATCGCGCACGACGCCGAGAAGTCTTCTGTGGCTTCGCGCATTTCGATGCCCGTGTTCTTCATGAAATTCCGAAAGTGCAGGACTGTTCGACCATTGTCGTCGCTGCCCGCCATGTGCACCTGCCACGGGACGCATGCGAATGTATATGCGTGTGCCTCACCAAACTACTGACGCAGAGGAGGTAGCACGTGTTGCACTTGATGCCCACACACGCATTCTATTTCTCAGGTGAAGCTCTGTTTGCAAACAAACCATCTCTTCCTGTTTCCGCGTCATCGGTCCATCCCTGCCCTGCCGATAACAACAGTGCTACCAAGCTGAGTAGCGCAACAATCGGAATCCGCCGTAAGTATTCAACCCCTACCTACATTTCCAAAACCCACCGGTAAACGAGCTCGCAAGTGACGACGACCAACATAATGTGGAAAATGTCCGTGGGAAAGTTAGAAACTAACTCACCCGTAGACGACCGGCCCAGCGCGTCTCCAGACCACTGAAGAGTATAGAGCAAAATTCCTAGAGCGTATGCACATGGGCAGTGTCCACCACGCCAACGGCAGAAGAAAAAGGGACGAGATCAAGAATAAAAAAACGTGAACGTTTCTGGTATAAAAAAACAGCCATTGAAACTCACCACGACAACCAGGCAACAAGGATGCAGCGCGTGTGTGTCTTCAACGCTCACATGCTGCAGTTTGATCGCGCCCAGCATTATTAAGAGCTGACGCTTGGACTGCGCTTCCCAGGATAGCGCAGGGTGTGGGTTGGTGACAGTCATTAACAACAGTTGATTGAAACGTCGGTCAGAGGTGCTTGTTACCTCGAACGACTCCTCTGTCGTAGGCCAGAGGTCCCCTTGGCGGGGGAGGGCATCAGCCAGCCGTACCATGGCCTCCAAAAAGTCCACGGGCGTCAAGCAGCAATTCTTGGTGCGATCCACAAGCTCATCTGTTACAAGCATCTTCGACTTGTAGTTGTAGGGATATTAATGCGCAGAGGAGACGTCGGGGGGTGTACTCATAGTCGTGCATGCCGTAGTGGTTAGACCACTGACCTCGCATCCCTACGAAGCCGGGACAGATCACGCCGGGTTCTTCCCGTACCAGGCTCTCACATCGCCAAGCGCGAAGCGCCGTGAGGTATTCAGCGAGTCGCATGAAGGGTGCGCTGCATCCTGCTAAGGGTGTTCGGCATCTTGTGCTTACTTCCTTGCGTACGGATGACAGCTGCGTATGACTTAATTTATTTTCTGGTGCTTCACTTCCAGAGACAGTTGTAAACACTGTGTAACTGCCCCGAGGGTGCGTGACCATTTTGACACAACGTGTTGCGATCACCCCCCTTGCGCGGAGTGAGGCTTCTCCACCCCGCACAATATGACCTACTCGACCACCATCATGGTTACCTCAAAAAAAAAAAACAGACGTAAAAAAACCAAACGGTAACCTGGTTGCCGAGTTCACGAAGTGAATTGGCTCGTTATACAACGTCGTTGCCAAGCGACGAAAACCCAACCCCGATGGGGGGGAGGGTCGGGGGCAGGACCAATTCTGTTATTGTTAACATGCAAAAACCTTGTTTGGTTATTCGGTCAGGTGAGGGGTATGGTTGGTTCATTCCGACATACGGTTGCAAGGAAGCAGTTCTTTCGACCTACTTGATGGATTGCGGGGACCAAGAGCCAACTTTGTTGTTGCTGGTTATGGACGGGAGACAGTTGCTCTTGTGTTCCATGGCTCGAGCCACTGTGTTGGTAGCATGATCTTGCGCTCGGTGACCACCGGCTCGTCATAGACCACGTGCTCAACGATACCAACATTTGTCGGGAGGCTCGTAAATGAGCGATTTTGAGGACTGCGTTTGCGTTCGTTGGAGGCTAGCTTGCGGCAAGCAATTGTCACACACCGTCCTGTGGGTAGGTTATCCTGCCGGTTATGCTTTTGAAAGTTGTCTTGGGCACAGTAAGGTCCTGCGGTGTGACCAATTCCCCCTCCATAATACATGGTTCTTGGGGTTCGTGGTCATTCTTCCTAGGGAAGCACTACTCCAAGAGTTGTTTGTCAGGACCTGGTTTACGGAAATCTTCTGCTTGATCGTACAAGGAGGCCACCAACAAGGTTATTCTGTACACATCTATGTAACATACCAGCAACGGCAACCGCAACAACATTGAACACCAACAAGAAGAGGACGACGACAGTGTTAGCAGACGTAGCAACGCACCTGGATAAATACCCTCTTGACCTTGTCTCTTTGAAGCATTCGAAAAATGCCCGCGTCGTCCACGAGCATCTCCCAGTCTGTGAGGGAGAACCGCAGCAGCTCCTGAACTCGTTGTCACGACAACAAGAACAAGATACGGGAGTCACATCGTTCATCTATTTTCGGAATGTTGGCCGTGGAAAGTACAGAGCATGCCTTTGGCGCGCCTTGGTTCCACACAGTGCTCGACAACGTATTTGAAATTGGTTCGGTATTGAGCAGCAATTCTACCCCAAGTCTGTTCCAGTCTTGCACCTGAAGAGTGTCCAAACCCATCTATGGTGAACCGTAGTTCAACGAAGCTTCTCATGACCTACGAAATCCTAGAGAACGTGCGATCGGATTACCTCTTTCGGCACCTGTATCCGGCGCCGGGCTGCTTTGACTGCCAGATTGTTCTTGGGGTATGTCTAGGGAGTAAATTGGTGGCATGGGGGCGAGGAGGGCGCAAGGAACAACGTCATGGTCACAATGGTTGACCGGAAAACCCTTGGGAGTGGGCAAGCCTTAGAGAGTACTACCAAACTCTTCGACAACTCGAAACTTATGATGATTCCAAGAGGCCTAATTTAGATCCCCAAATTCACCCGAAGAAGCCTGCGGACGTCCGGATTCGACTAGCCAGACCCCGTTTCTTCAAGGAAGCTACTCGGAATGTGCCAAGCGTTGATGCAGACAAAGATTAAGGTTGGATATCGAGGGACTTCTCAGAGATGAAAACGTTTTGAACGAAGCCAACCTAAAACACACATCATTGGTAGCTCCTTACAGAAAAGCACCTGAAACAGCGCGCGGAACCCCTCGATCCTTTTGGTCAGGGCCTTCTCCAGCCCTTCCTTGTACAAACATTCCCTTCGATAGGCGTCCGGATCGAGGAGAGCCGCCTTTGGAAGACGATGGACCAACTGCGATCAAGAAAAGGGTAGTTTCGATTATTCAATCATATATCATGTCGAATCGTCTTGGGTGCCATGGTAGTTCGGTGTATTTACCATCCAGGAACATACCACAAAGCAAGGAAGACGGGGTTTATTCACCCACCTCGGCCATGAAGCGACTCAATGCTCTGGCCACAGATCCGTTGTTGGTCTCCTTCCTGTACAGGATCGCCCCAATTCGAACCATGCACTCCATCCATTCCTGGTTGCACCCGGCGTGTAGTATCGTGCCCACGAGAATCAAGGGCGGTGAGCACGAGGAGATTTGATGGTGTTATTAGCGTGCACCGTTTTGAACGAGAAATTGTTGACAGCGTACCACGTCGCTCTTTTCCCGACAGCACTTTGCGTGACCGTCGATGGCGGAGACTGGCTTATCGACGGTCGCCATCACGCCCCTGATTGAATACAAGAGCGGTGAGCACCGAGGAGACTTTATGTTATTAGCGTGCTCCGTTTTGAACGAGAAGCTAATGGCAGCGTACCACGTCGTTCTTTTCCCGGTAGCGGTTTTGCGTGACTTGGAATGGAGACTGGTACATCGACCATCACCATCAACCCCCCAAGGCACCCACAGCTAATACGTAAGGCCAATCCGAGAGCAAACACACGCTAGACACACAAAAAAATCCGGAAAATCAACGAAATAATCACAGAACAATGCAGACCTGCTCGCACAACCGCCGGTCGAGATTCGCCAGCCCCGATGTCGTGCAAGAGTCCTCCTCGGCGTTGACTTTCGCGAAGGTTCGGTTGAGCTCGTCGTGAACCACCTTGTTTTCCTTCTCCCGAGTGTGCAGAATGTCGGATAGAAACGCCAAATACTGGTCCCTGCACAGGGTGACCAACGAAGAAGAAACTGTTGGTGGTATGGTAGTTGCTATAGTCTGGGTTTACTCAAGCACGGTCACATTTTGTGGTTATGTATGACAGCGTCTCTCTCCAGAATGGGGAGCATTTGAATACGTCAAGAAATCGATCTTCGAGGTTCTACGGCAGCCGACCAGACCTCCCTCCGCTATATCATCTTCCACACAGAACGACCCGCGAATGCGCCACTGAGTGAACGCATTCGAAGAGGGCGAATGGAATGGGGGCACCCTTCCTTGAAAACCCTTTTCGAGACGTTTCCCTCCGAGCGCTTCCCGCCCTCGAAAGCGGACTGCCTCGATATTAGCAGGATCACCTCCCAAGCTGGAAAGCCGCGCTGTCGGGCTCCCCAAACACCCCGTCGAGGGAGACGTAGTAGCTGAAGGAGCTGAGGAGCGTGTTGTAGTGGGCCCACAGCGTCTCTCTGATGACGGCGATCTCCTGCTTGACGCTCGTCTTCTTGATGATGATGTCGCGGTTTCCCTCAGCCACGAAGCGGAGGAACCTCTGCATCTTCGAAGCTCGCCAGAATGACATCTCGAAACGGGATCGCTTTACCTAAAGCAGTACCAGGTGGGTCACAGCAGTAGTCGCACACGCGGAGAACAACAATTGCGCCTGAGTAGTCGCACACGCGGAGAACAACAATTGCGCCTGAATGATGTATGTGGTTAATGCGATGACGTGTCGCCGGGAGCGTTAAAAAGGTACCATTTAATCTATTTCATCCAGTGACGCGGCCCACCGCGCGAGCTGTGATGAGGGCTTCGTGGAGTATGTAATAGAAAGGATGCGTCCGTTGTTGTACCTTGTCGGTATTGAGCATTGCCCGGCTCTCGCACTGACGTTTCCTCTGAGAGAAGACGGAGCTCCTTTCCACCGACCAAGCCCTGCCGTCTTCAGCGACAATCGCCTCGCCAAGATCGTCGAAGTCATCCTTCGTTAAGAGTTGCAGAAGCAACACCGGCGGTGGCGGAATAGACGATTGGTTTTGTACGGAAACGTTTATTCTCGGGGTTGATTTCGGGGTTGATTTCCAATTCGCATATCCAATGCTTCGTCTACTAGCACGCGAAGAAGATCTTTAGTTTTCTCTGCGTTACACTATTTCGCTCATATCGTGGAAGAGAGTCTGCCGATCACGCACTGTAGTAACTCCGGAGGTTAATGACATCCATGGACACGTTACCAGTGAGCTACAGCGCTTTTCCAACCACAGGTCAGGCGTGGCGTGCCACCAAAAATATTCCGCATCGTGGCCTTCGCTCAACGTTTGTACCTCGATCTTGAGGTCATGGAAAATCTAATGAACCGGCCGGTTCTGCACGGTTGCATGGCTCTAGGGTTTACTTGATCATACTTTCGTTGTGCTCATCACCTCCACCAGCCCGAACTTATATGCTTGTGTGTCCGCCCACTTGAACCAAGCGCAAGACGGTGTAGGAAACGGCGCGTCTAGCTTTGACACCGTTTGAATCGATTGTACCCCGCAGATACAGGGCAGCGGCAGTCTTGTCCGCTTCATCAGGGCTCGATCGCCAATGTTGACCACCATCTCCAACCCACACAACAAGTAATGACTCGGGATCCCGTATGTTGGAAAACGACTAACCTCAGTTCTCATGCCCAACTTCATGTTTCAGGAGTGACTTCACGCTACCCTAGATGCTAGCACGTTCTCTTGAGCAGCAGCACGGGCAGCCACGGCCGCGTCTTGTTCACTCACCCTTAACCTAGGCTCTTCGACCAAGAGGATCACCGATTCCACGGGCACCACTCCCATCACCGGACAAAGTCCCTGGCCGGGGCACTTGCCGCCCTGTTGACACCGTGAGCATGCCTCTCTCGACACTTTCATGTAGTGGCGGGGAAGGGGTGGTGCGTTCGGAGGTTCTGTCCCTGGGAGGTCTTCAGGGGATGGAAGGACCACCTGACAAGGATTGTTTCAAGCACAAGAGTAGACGGAGTGCTCGTTGTGTGGCCATTATTACCTCGATTTTGGCGGCAACTAACCGCCTATATCAGTCAGAATGAGGTGACCGCCACCCTTGCTCCTGATGAAGTCACGGTTGCACGTTCTTTACTGAAATAACAAGTCTGGGGGGAGGGGCGGCAACACGATTGTACTTCCCACTTGGGCCCGTCTAGCGAACACCCGATAGAGCGAAGGCTAAGGCGAATGAGGCTTTCGGGACCATCACTTCCCTCCATATTTTGACATTTTTTCGGGAAAACAAAAAATATGTTTCGTGCCACACCGTGCCAACTCTCTCCTCCCCACCCACTTCCCTTACAAAAGCGAGGTACGGCTACAACCCTGCTCATCTGACTAACCTCTCCAGAAACTGGCGAAAGCGGAGGCTCCGGTTCTGGGGGTAGTATTCCTAGCTTTTCCAATGAAGGGGGCTCCGCCGGGGTTGGGTACGGGCCTGGGTGTTCAGGCATGTACCACATGCGGTCGGAGCTGGCGTAGTGATGGTAGTAACGCCCGTCCATTCCCTGCAGAGTTTGGAAGATGGGGTTATCGTTCGATCTTGGCGAACTTTCGAGAGCCACCCATGGCCAGGGGACGGATCGATATTCGGCCGGCGTCACACGGTTGCGGTCACAATGTTGCCGTGCATTGTTCAAGCGTCGGTCTTGACACCCATGATGTACTGACGATTTTCGAGGATATCTCAGGCATTGGAGAGGAGTATGATATACAGGCCTCCCTGGGGGTTTCCATTAGTGCATGGTACCTTCACGTGGCCGAGGTTCCCACGGCACACCATACACCCGGGGACGTGTTGAAAGCGGTCCAGTCGTATTCTGTCGTCGTCCTTTTTCCGAACCCTTTCCGACGAGGCCTCCAAAACCACTCTCCCCTCGCTGTCGACGCAGGTTCGGGGAGGTGGTTTGAAGGCGAAGTGTGTGGTTGGGCACGTCGGCTCGAGGATGATAGTCTCCTTGGAGAAGTGTCCGCCAGCTTTTCCCGGGTCCTGATGGGTTGTACACATTGACCGATTTCGTTGTTTGCGTCAGACTTGCTGGTCACCAGCAGAACGATGCCATTTTGTATGGTGTGGTGTCGGTTGGTTTGATTGGTTCTCTTTTGGATGTTGATCCAGCAGTTGGTGACAGCTTATCTCGGTTGGTTGGCGGGCTGTTTGCGATACTTGGACGTGACTTTCTTAACCTGCAGCGATGGTATCTGAAAGAAAGAAGATGCCCAATCGCTGCGAGCTGTCTTAACGTGACACAACCGTGACTGTGTAACAGTTTCAGTATCAACCTTAAGGAGTACTTCATTTGATGTTTGTGCCAGTCTAGAAGATATTGCCACCCGCATCAAAGCTCAAAACTCGAAACAGGCTTCAACCCTTTCAACCCCCTAATACCAATGTTGAAATGTAAGCAGCCCAGACCTTGCTATACTGGAACAGCATCGGCGGTCTCCAAGGCTGCAAGTCATTCGGGTACGACCTTCTCGACCTTAGCCCGTCCGAGCCACCACAATCGGTGACCCCTCGCAGCACCAGTGTGTTGCCTGTGTCGTTCCCGGCCGCGGGTGCTCTGAGCTCGGGTGACCCAGAGGACGTTAGACCCGCTTGTGGCGCTGGATCTGATGCTGACCCCTTGTTGAACTGTGTCGTGCCACGGTTGATGTTGGTCGATCCGGTTGGTGCGCCCATGATGGTGCTTCGTTCTTGATGCCGCGTGAAGCGGTACACTCTGGTTTGTTTGGCGTTTCAACAGTTTCGATTAGTTACACCTCAGAAGAGAGGGGTTTGGGAGTCTCGTGCGTGGCATGCATGCCTTGATGGAGACAGTGAAACAAGGTTGGGTGACTGCAAGTGATACCTTCGTTCGTTCGAAGGTTGTCGAGTCGCTTTGAACAGCAGAAAAAACATGTCCGTCGAAGGCGAGCCGTCTATCAACTTATACCAAATGTTGAATACGCACCAAACGGAACTGTTCAGCCACGATCGACTTCTCGAACGAGCAGGGCATTCCTGAAAACAGTCACCACGTCGAGTGGTGTGGAAGCCCACCCTTGAATGATTAATGCTGTGATTCGAGGTCTGCTTGACGCGATGAGACACAAACCATCAAATTCAAAGAAAGCTACGTCCTCACTCACCTATCAAGAATAATCCTGCGGGTCCGTAGCCGTGAGGAACCTGGTTCGAACACCACCGACGGAGGTTCCAAACTCCCGCCAGGTACGCCATTGTCGCCTTGTCCGAGCCCGAGCGGCCTCATGATCACCTATGGCGTATGCAGGCATGATGATGGTGTGCCTGTCAGGTTTCGTATCCATTTCGCAAAGACAGAATAGGATACGGTGTTCTCGCATGCATATGCCGTGCCCTCAAAGTCTGAAACACAAAGTTATAAAGAGGCGCGAGCAAACAGGGACACCAGAGAGCACCGCACCTACTTCCAACCCCCTGCCAACAGATTCACGTCCTTTTACCCACCTTCCCATCCGAGTGCATCGGCGCACTTGAGGGTCTTCCACCTTCCGCAAAGGAAATAATGCCTTGAGCGCCTCTACCACACCCGCCACTGTCGTCGGCGCTTTTCTCTCCTCCCGGTACACGGACGTCTTCTCTCGATGCCCATTCCGCAAGGGTCATCCGTGTATCGCCGGTGGTGGAAGGGCGGCAGCGTTGGTCGGGACTGGCGGAGTCGGAGGACGTGACTTCTTTCGATTCTTGGGTCTCGTTGTTGTTGTTGCCTTTGTTCGTATCCTTGCAAGTAGCGGTAGAGGTGACTTCGTGTTGCCTAGGAGACGAAGGAAACGAAGGGACTACATGTGAGGGTCATTGTGCACGCCAAAACAATGGGCCTTCCCTTCCGTCTAGAAATCGAATCTAGGTAGAGGTAGCATGTCATTGTCGAGCTGCAATAACTATTACAACCATCCACGGCAATGATGGGTCGATGGACCTTGAACAAGGGGACCCTGTTCACACCCTGCGCGATGTATGTAAGATTCTGCGAACTGTTGCGGAAAGTACCTTAAACGTCGGCCAAACTCACGCACACCTGTTTCCCTTGCTGCGTTGGCGGGCCCGACACTTCGACTTCGCCATCCTCTGGCCCATTGATGGCGAGCCTCGAGTCGCACCGCCGTTTAAGCTATCCCTAAGGCTCGACAGTGCGACCACCCTGGATTGCCACCGCAGCGGCACGTTCGCGGTAACGGCGGGTCTCTTCAGCGACGCCGCCTGGGACACCTTCGCCGTGCCTTGGAACACGATCCCATCGCCACCACCATCGTCAAAGTCACCAACAGGAGGTTGCACCACAACCGCAGTCGCACCTCCTATTTTTTGTTTTGACGGGCAAGACCCATCTCGCTTCGCTTGATGCCTATCGTGTTTCGCATTCATCGTTGATGTAGCTGATTCCACTGCTACCGCCCCCAAAGCTTCGTCAAATCCATCCGTCAAAAATGTCTGTCGTGTCCGCTGCTTCTCCACTATGCCTGTCGTGTCCAGGCCATCCTCGCCTCCACTGCAGCCGTCGTCGACGTGTCTCGCCCGGCTTTCCCACAGGGCGGCGGGCATCAAACGCAGACGGTATTGTGCGTCAAGGCAGGCGTCGCGGCGTAACGCTTCCTGCGACAACAACATCGCGGCTGACTTTGGGTCACTTGTGCAGCCATTTCCCTTGTAGCGGTGGCTTTCAACGAAGCCGTCCCGGCGGAACACGCTCGAGGAAAGGCTCACAGTGTCGTCGTCTCGGCTGTTGGTGTCGTCGTGCTGTGCTCCCGTTGCGGTACTAGAGGCAGCGAAGCCTTGTCGAGCGACGGTAGCTGAGGACTTCTGTTTCGCAATAGGAGCAGGTGTAGTACCAGCACCACCGCTGGCTCTTGTTCGGCGTACTACTTCGGACTCTGCTGCCAGGTGTAGCTGTGCCAAAGCAGCATGGCGGGGGCGGAGTCAAGGTGCTGTGTATGTACGAAATGGCGCTAATTTCAGGTAGGGTTGATACGTCGATGGTTCAGATGTGCCGGTAGGGATCTACTTCCTCGCATTGTGTTCACGCCCCCCTGGGAGCAACCTGAACCCATCTTGACCTTTGTGTTCCCCAATGTCAGTTTTGCTGTTTCTAAATGTGCTTTGCGCCAAGAATGCCAGGAAGCCTGAAGCTCTAGCGCTCGTCCCGCGTCGCAACGTCCTGATAACCTAGATCTACAAGTTCGACCCGCGCAAGTCCGATTGCGATCTTGAGAATTGTGACGCACCATACACATCTTAGACCCTGCGAACAAAACAATTGCAACGCGCTGCTTCCAGTACGCCAAGTTGTCACAAGACAGTTTCTTATTACAAGTGCTGAACTTCAACCGGCAGTTCAATCTCCCCCCAAAAAATATTGTCACTCAAAGTATGGATAGAAATATCACGCAACCGACCCCATTGCC
Organism: Ectocarpus sp. CCAP 1310/34; assembly: GCA_902602495.3. Classification (NCBI taxonomy): domain Eukaryota; class Phaeophyceae; order Ectocarpales; family Ectocarpaceae; genus Ectocarpus; species Ectocarpus sp. CCAP 1310/34. The sequence continues at coordinate 96,914 of CACKRE030002880.1, read as the reverse complement.
ACGGTATAGGTGTATGAATCACGGCACTCAAACACGAACCTTCTAGAAATCTGAACATCTCCCTTACAGCTACTGAACCGAGACGGTTTCCTAGACCGAGCATGATTACTACCAGTACAGGTCAGGCTTGACGACTTCAAGCAACGCTCACCTGAAAAAGGCGATTCCTAACGCCAGGCACGTTGCTACGGCTGACGTTTGCTAGGACGTGACAGGCGAGCTGTGACGTGGCCTCGTCAGGGCTCTCCTCCCAGACGCGGGTGATGAGAGGTAGAAGCGGGCGGTTGGAGAGTCGCCTGTGCGCTTCGGGTACGCTCGAAAGGTTTTTCAAGAGTTTTGCCTGGGAGTAACAGAGCAGTCCAGTGAAGATAGAAAATAGCACAAACCGGGCAGGGAGGGTGTTTCAACGTGTTAAGCATCCAAATGCAAAGGCGACTTACGGGGTCGTGGGACGCGGATTGTGGGCGTGTGGTTCTCCCCATGTGACTAACCGTTTTCGTGAGGTATCGGCTCCAGTCAGTTATCGAAAGCCCAACGCAACACTGACCCGATTCAAATTGACCACACGGACAACCGAACAAGTTCCCGCACACAAGCTGTTAGAATCTCCAAGGCAGGAGAATGACGAATTGGCACACCCCCCTGCGACGTGTCCTTACAAGGCTCACCATGTTTCTGACAGCTTCGCGATCGCCCTTTGATCTCTTCTCGCGGCCGCCACTCCTTTCAATCGCCATGCTGCGCGCCAGCAATCTGCCAACGCTCTCGACCGTGCCGTTCACGGCCAGTCGGCGGCGAGACGCGAGGGTAACCGAAAGGCTGGCCAAGCCGACCACGGCATCACCGGCTAGTGCGGCGTACTTCACGCCCGGCCGCCGGAGCTGCAACGCTAGGGTGTCCTCCACGCCGAATGGATCGCCCCCGCAGATGCTCTCACAGTAGCCGCGGTATTCTGCTCGGTCCTGCACCGTTTGAGTCGTCCCAGGGAAGCGTGGCGGTGTTGGTGCCCCGTCCAGCACATAAATCAGTAAACATCCAGATCAAGTGAAACGAAGGACCATACTACTTCCATAGTACTCGCTTCCATCGGCAGCTTTGGCAAATCCAGCGGGAGGTACTACTATTCAATTACCTGGCACTTGCACGCGACCCCTTCGTGTGCATCAGCATGCAAACGCCAGGCGATGCTTGCCACCTGCAGGCGATATTTTTCACCTGCACGGCGAAGAGGACGCCTTGAGCCTCTCTGAGGGTCAGAGGAAGGACGGATTTCACCCAAACTCCGACCCTGAGCAACTGCAGAACGAGCTGGATCAGGGAGTAGCTTGCGAGACCGTCGGCAAGAGCCTTCATTCCTTCAGGCAGCAGCAAACACCTGCTCGGAGACAAACAGCAAGTTCGCAGGTTGCAGAACTTGATATTCGGGCTTGTTATCCATTCACTCTGAGTCAATGCTTGTCTTTTTCAATTCCAACACTTTACTATTGTTCTGGGCGGACGACTCGTTTTGAGTCTGGGACTGTGGACACATTGGCACAGCAAGGTGTCACGATATGTGTGTACGGAATATTCAACAACACACACAACAACAACAACAACAACAACACACACAACAACAACAACAACAACAACAACACACACAACAACAACAACAACAACACACACAACAACAGCAACAACAACAACAACAACAACAACAACAACAACAACAACAACAACAACAACAACACCATCACACAACAACACGATGGCTAGTCACACCTTCTTATCACCCCGAGACAGCTTGCGGTCTTAGCGTTTTCCTCCACCGTAATCATGCGTGACAAATCCTCGGAGTCGTGATCGCCATTCAAGGGAGTCGCCCACGAGACGAGCTTGGCAATGCTTCCTCCATGGTTCGTTATCTGGAGGGCGTTCTCGGGCTCCTACAATAGCGAGGGTACGGGCAAGGAGAAGGAGAGATGAGTGAGCTCCTCGCGTATCGAGATGGGTTCACCGTTTGTTCCTCTTCCACGGAGAAGATACACGAAGACCACTCCCCAAAAATATTCTCGCAGCACAAACGATGTAACCGCGTTATCCCCGCAGAGTGTACCTGAGAAAGAAGATACAGGGCGGCCAGGCAGTACAAGTGCACTGAGCTGTACCCCTTCTTACGGCTCCACTCGCTCAGCGGCATGAGGCATGACACAACCCTGGATATTTCGATGAATCGGTCGATCAATGTTAACTGGAAAAAAACATTGGGTCGAACGCCTTGGACATACCACGATAGATCAAAGTTCCGTCGGTTTCACTCTGTCCACTTGTCTGCGCCGCAAGATCCCCCTCCGGACGTGTACACGAGGTGTTAAAAAAAAGTGCTCCTCGTCAGTACTGGCTTACAGTCACTTTCACTACGTGTTGGACTTGCGACTCAGATGAACACATCGTGCTGCACATAAAGTTATATCTAGATGGGTGAAGCATCTGGAAGGTGCGATATGTTCTCAAAACATGTCATATGATCCACCAAAAAGGGGAGCAATGAATCTCCTAATTTCGCGTCAATGCTGTACAACTCAATTTTGGCGTGACCATTCGAACTCGGCAAACCTCTGTGACTCCAGATATAGTTCCATTTTGTGGTGTTGCGAGCTTTGCGAACGACAACCTTTCGAAGAGCTGTGGGGGAGTGAAACTTGGTGGAAGGAGCAAAAACTCCTCTAATGGGCAAAAACGGCAAGAGCTTAAGAGACTGATAAAATAAGGATTTGAATTCATGTTCTCACCACAAACAGTGGTGTGGGATAGATCTGCCTTTTTGGAACACGTTTCGAGCAGAAGTTGTAACACCACTCCCTCGTTCTCAGTAAGCGTACAACACACGGGGATTCGTGGACGAGTGAAACTTGTGAGAAATAGATAATCGAAGCATGTGAAGAGAAGCAAATCTCGTAAGTGTCGATACTCATCGGCATAGTGACTTCTTGGTGGAACATGGGGAACGAGGTTTTTAATTTGGATATCGTGAATCATTGATTGTTCGCTGCCGGCGTGGGCGATACTCGACAAAATGTAGAAATTAGTGATATAGTGAGACGAGTTGGCCGAGATCACTCGAAGCACTTTGTGCGGCAACTGCCTTGCATTGTAGGGACCCACGCAACAAGTCATGGACTGGACTTGCCCTGATAAATCATATCGAAAGGGGTGACGTACACCTTCACGACTATTTACGTTTGATTTCTTAGCATTCCGATTTGTGGAACTTGGAACCAAGCGCAGTCAATTTCGCGGCACTCAGGTTTGCGGAATTGAGCCCAGACAAAAGCAGTGCGCACCTGGTCTTGGCGAAAGCTCTTCTGTTTACCGGAACCCTACAGAGGGCCCACAGGGCGGCCGTAGCGGCCCCGCCCACAACCTCACCGTCGCGGCACCGCAACAAGGACACGATTCCCCCCTGGACAACGGAGGATGCCGGCCTCAGGCCTGCGCAGAGGCAGACCAAGGAGAACGCCAGTGCCGCTCGCTCTCGCAGGAGGCGGCTATTTGGCCTTGCGGAGGGGCCGGGTAAGGCGCAGTCCAGGATGATCTTGTGTTGCCGATGGTGTGTGTCAGCCGCGGGACGACAGGCGGGAGAGGGGCGATGTGAACACACACGACGCTGTGACACCGCGGACGGCCCTCACGCCGCAGGTCACACGGGTTCACATTCTCGGGGTGTATCAATGTACACTAAGACCACCAACCCGCCTGTGCTCGTCGCCAATATACCACATTATGCTGTCACGACCCGCTGTCCAATGAATTCACTCCTTAACCTTCACTGACCTGTGCGCCCGTCCCCTCAACCACTCCGGCACAAAAACTCCCCCACAAAAGAAGCCGTTTCCTTTCCCGCCCACCCTTTCTCGGCCCCGGCCATTGTGCTGCGTCGTCACTGCCCCCGTTCCCCTCACTATCACTACCCCCGCCGCCACAAGACCATCTTGCCGCCGCTGCCACCGCCGCCTTCTCCGTACGAAAGTCAGACAAAGTCTGAAAGCCTTGCCCAGCGATCGCGCTTAGACTGAGGGCTGCCTGTTCTCTGACGAGCAGGCCGGCCGATGGCAAGAGGAGGGCCAGGACCGACTCCATGGCGCCAGGCGGGCCGGCGACGAGGTCAATGTCTTGCGCGACGCGCGAAAGGCAGGATCCCGCGATGGCGACGATCGAGTGAGGAACACCACCGATGCTGCTGTTGCCTCCGTTGCTGTTGCTCTTGCCAGTCGTTTCGCTCTGGTCGATGTTGCTGCTCACGTCGTTGCTGCTTGTGCTCCCCGTTCTGCCGCTTCTGCTGATTCCCTTACAGTTCGGGTCGTTTCCTGTCGATTCGACACCAACACTGCTGCGGCGGTACGCGTGGTGCTTGGCAACTTGAGAAAGGAGTCCAAGCAATGTCAGCGCGCACTTGGACAGAATGTGGCAAGGAGACATGGATGGCCTGTCCGTGATCGAATCATCTCCGCCACAAATACTGAAACCGCCCTCGGCGTTGCCGGATGGAATCCCTGCTGCCGATAGGGCACCCTGCTCATTGCCCTATAGTCACATTTCAACAATCACAGGCCAGGGGACCGATTTGGGAAAGGTTGGACTCGGGGGTTCGGTTGTTCCGGCGTCTATTTTGAGTTCAGGCGTGGAGAAATATTTTTATCCTAGATAATTTGAATGAGCAGGAAGCTGGACATCTTCACAAGTAAACAGAAATGTCATTTAGGCGGGGGGTGACGCAAGCCTCATTGAAACAGGTAGGTCTATTCGCACAACAAGAAGATCGCTCGCTGCTACTGTGGACGACCTTCAAGTCGGAGGCTTGGCACCCACTGTCCACCGAGGCACCTCCGCTGATCCCGCCACTGCTGAGCTCCGTCCGATCGGGACTTCCGACAGATCCTTCGCAGCTGGAGGAATCGCGTATGCTTCGGGACGTACTATCTTCTCCGTTTGTTGAATCTATGTTTGGCGGTCGTCTCAGTCACAGACAACGCAAGGTTGGGTCGAGGGGTACGGCGGGTGAAATTCAGAATATACACAAAAGAGTTGCTTTATTCTCGTGGGAGAGGCAGGTGAAGAAGAAGGGGCTGGCACGGTCAGTCAACAGGAGCTCTTGAGGGAAGGGTACAGCCAGAAGCGGTGTCTTTTTTGCTAGCTGGGTCGCATCTGCCATCACCCGAGTAGTGGAGATGGACGGACAGCCCGATCGAGGAAGGTAAGAGGCGTGTAGTGCACAGGAATCAAGTCGAAACCGTGTTGTGTGCCTGAGACACCCGAACGTATGGTACATTATCAAGAGGGGTAGGGCGCAAGACAAGTGTGCGGGCGGTGTGGTTGCATTCAAATCCCCAAGACTGGCGTCAAGACGTTGTCAACAACGCGACGACTTCAAAACATGTTTTTCAGCCAACAACTTTTTCCAGATCGTGATAACAGCCCATGAGCTCGTGCCCGATATGTACGCCTGATAGCTGGCATTCTACCCATGTCCGCATCCTATCAACTGAATACGCCGGTAGACTCCTTTTTGCAGGACTACTGTAGTATGCTCCTCAGAAATACTGTTTCTCGGCACTGTGTAGGAGTTGCACAAACAATTGCGGTGACAGCATTCAATCGTTTAGAACTTGTGAAAGATTCTTGCCAGTGGTTTCGGAAAGAATAGTTTCCCAACATACAGGGCGACGGTTCCGAGGAATCAAGATGCTTGGAGTTTCACCTATAACAATCTTCCGTTGGAAGCAGTGAAAAATGAAAATTGTTGGGGCCAGGACAGATAGCAAAAACACTGCGACGCGTCGTCCAGAGCAGTGAAACGTCAAAGACTGGAAACGTCAACAACTGTACAGGCAGGTCTGTCCCAACGTGGATGGAAACCTTACCAGAAAGGTGGGAGAGGCAGCCCCAAAGAGCCTTTCCGGCACTCTCCATAACCATCGTCACTGAGAGGGTGCCGCTCTCTCCTCTTGCAGCAGCAGCAGCAGCAACAGCAGCAGGGTCGCCATTCGAAGCCGTGATCGGGAACACTTCAGAGGCCGATCCATCGGTCGCCCCTCTGTCACTACCACTATCACCAACCCCCGCCTCGAGTTGATCGACGCAGAAGTCCAAGAGGCCTGACAGCGTCAGGCACGCCGAAAGGATTTTTCCTCGGGTCAGGAGCGGGGCCGACTCGCCCGTCGTTACGTGGGCCAGGCAGAACGCGGCGCACGCTACGGCTTGTATAGAAGACCCCCCGAGCACACCGCCCACGCTCCTCCCTCCCCTAGCGCCGCCTGCTCCACCGGTGGCAGGCCGCAGAGCCGACACAAGCGCATCGAACAGGCTGGAGCGGTGTGCGATGCTGCCTCTGATTGAGGTGGACGTCGCCACGAGATTTTCCAGCGCGAAGGAGGCGAAGGACAGCATCTTGCCGTCGGCACCTTCCCGGTAGTCCTTGCGAGCCTGTTTCGGTGTGTTTTTTGGCGCCATTGTTGATGTTTTTGTATCATGTTAGTGTTCTTGGACGTGGGGGTATCTTGTTGTGAACAAACACGGGAAGATTTCATGAATTTCGTTTCCGTTTGCGGGCGTACGAGAATCGATGAACCTTCGTTTCCGCTAGCGTTTTTTCTTTCGGTGTTCAGCCTTGGGCCTCTCACAGCGCAAGCAGCGACGCATTCGTGGTGTGCAAGATTTTGTGGAGGTCTTTTAGGGAAGATGCACACGGTGCTGTACCAACGGGTTACTAGTCATGGTTGCCTGCGTCCACGCACCTCTAGAGGTCCCTGCGGGCGAGCGACGACGGCGATGAGGGCGCTGGCCACCCTAAGCCGCACAGGACCGTCTACGCTCGCGGCGCATCCTATCCGGCACAGAACGCCGGTCACCCGTGTCTGCACACAGCAAAAAGCCATCGAAGAGGAGAGCCGTTCGGTAAAACCATAAAATATTGCTCCCAGTTTGGACACATCACGTCTTTGGACGCTTGTGCACATTTCTCCTCCGCCATGAACTATTGTTCCGCAGAAACTTGACGTACTGAGCAGAATTGATAGTAGTTTCGACCTGAGGTATGCAACAGCAGCAATAACGACAATAAGGACACCAACCACCCAAACCAAACGCAAGGGTGAACAGCAACACGCCGTGCTCCCTGCACGCATCGGACAAGAGGCGATAGGGTAGGCTTCCTACCTGCACCGACACCTGCAGCCAGTACTGCAACGGGCCTGCCCGCGGAGGGCCGAGTTCTTCTATCGCCGCGGCGCATTTTCCCGCCGCGTTGGCCCTGAGCAGGGGCAACACGAAGTCCTCGTACTCGCTGAGCTTCCATAGTATTGTGGCCGCAAGCACGGGCGCCTCGTCGCTGTCAGACCTTCGTAATCCGCGGAGGGTTTGGGTATGGCACGAATGTAAGCAAGAGAACAAAGCAAGAACGTGGGGGCTTCAACTTCGCCCAGAGAGACGTAGCGCAGTGGGTGACGATACGTGTCAGGGTTAGGGCGATGGGGCTGGGGCTTGGAGTTCAAGATTTTGGATAAGGACGAGCGGAAAGGGGTACGGTGGGAACACGAAATCTTTCAACAGCGACTTCTATACTCACTGCGGAGCTCTTATGTGAGACACGATCGTCTCTAGCATCTCCCTCGTCACGGCCCACAAGTTGTCCGGGTTGTTGACAAACTCCATGACTTCGCCCAGAGATTCCTTTACGGCGGATGCCGATACCCGGGACTCCTTTCCTTCGGCCTCCGAAAGTGTTGCGAGCTACGTATGGATGGGAAGGAGGACAACAACAACGGCAAAATTACAATTGAGTTGGAGGGACTGAAATTCCTTTGGGAATCAATACCTAAAACGTTTCTGACAGGTTGGTACAGCCTGTTTTTCGAACTCCGTCGAAACGGACGGCACGTGTGTTTATTCACTTTGGTTTGTCCGAACTTGCGTTAAACAATATTGACGAGTTGATGAGACGAAATTCACTCACACCTGGTCTCTGATCCACTTGGAAATATGATTCAGGCGCGCCTCGCTCTTGCTGGCAAACTGGCGGCCAATGACATCTCGCCACTCCGAGTCCGTTTCAATGTACCTGGAAGGCAGAGCATGTGGGAAGTTGAACGTCGGCCACGAATGCACAAGACAGGCAGTGAGGTAGGGCCTCCTTCAAACTGCACCTCCTCCCTCCGCTGTCCCGCTCTCCCCTTTCGGCTCGCATGACATACCCGCCTCGTTTTTTCCGCGGAAGCCCCCGGAAACCGAACCATCATGACGGCACCAACACCCCACTCTCGTATTTCTACAAATCTGCCGGGTCGCGAAAAGGAGAAAAACAAGCGTCTGATTCGCTTTGCCAAACGGAGAGACATACGACCAGGTGTCTGCCCTCTCTGACCTCACCTGAGCTCAGGCTTGGACACGGATGCGGCTGAGGATGCATTGGCTGCTTCAAATGCTCCCCCCGTCGGGTGCAAAATGCGAGCTAGCCCCGCGTACTTGTCATCGTTGTACTGGTGTAGTCCACGCATTGAAGTGTGTGTTGTCCATGGAGAACCACAAAAAGTCGGGATTCGAGAGCGGGTGCGAAGAGTTCAGCGAACGTCAAGTAACTTGTTAGCACCTCCGAGACATCGCACATTTCTAACCCGAAAGGGGGTCCAACGCGATGTGAATGTTGTCCATTCACGACATATGTTCAGGAGAAGAAAACAATGAAGCCTATCGCCCGCAGCAAAATACTTATCACGTCAACTCGTCAAAACACCTGTTCGCTTCTACCCCTCCTCGTTCAAAGTATGGATACACTCTCTGCCCGCTTTTTCATGACGTGCGTGTTGAAGGTTTTCACAATTACCGTAACTTGCCACCAAACCGAATAACCGTCACTTGTCTTGCATTCCCTTTCACTCGAAACTCTTGTGTCATTGTCGCAGAGGGTGACCTCTACGACTTGGCAATTTTTTCTCACTTAGTATGCTCTGCGGGGAAATCCATGTACTGCTGTTGTGGTTCCATCTGCGCTCACAATTGCAATTCACGTTCATACCTTAAAGAGGAGCGTGACTCTCATGGTGACATTGCCGAGGAACTCGCGAGGGTGCATGATCACGCCGTACACGGGGCCATCGTCGGGTTTATAGCTGCACCGAAGAGAAAAGAGCACGCACATACAAACAGGGATCACGTGACATAGTCCTTTACGTCAACGTTTGTCGAAAGCATCTTACTTCCTGCGTTGCCTGGTACATCGTACACATCGGACATTTGTAGGTTCATCCCCAACAAGGGACGTCGCGTGTGTTAACACTCTGCTCCGCGACAACAGCGCTTGGAGCACTGTCCGGGAGTTGAAAGCTGCTACAGCAGGGAACCAACGGCTGAGCTCTTGTAACTTAGCACTCTCAACCAGCGCTCTCAAAATAATTTTCTGTCAACAGCATATTTCACATTCTGGAGTAGTTTTCGCTCAACTCGAAAATCTAAGGTTATACCTCGTATTTGCTTTCGAAACATACAATACTTCGCAGGAGCGGGCAGTGCATTTCCACCAGCAGTACTTAATTCGAACAACGGGCGTGTTTTCCACCTTTGGAAGTAGACGATAAGCGCCTGCGCCGGAGCTCTTCCCCTCGCCGCCTTGTACAACAACCCATTTTCTTCTGTCACCCACGGGTCATGCTGGCTCGTCAGAGGGGCGAGGATCCACGTCGCCTCTCCTGCCATGGACGAACGCCGCTGTTTATACACCAACCGGTCCATCTCCTCCCTTGTACAAGATGTTTCAGATCCACGGGGAAGGGGGAAGCGAAGAGAACGAGAGTTTATTTTTTCGTGTTACGAAGGCAATGGCAGAGCTCTTCGCGCGGCAGGATTGAAGGGCTCGGCTCTTCTTGAGTGTAGCCATTTCTCTGTCTTGAAATGGCCGCATCACTTCCCATCCAGCGCAGGGTATTGGGGAGCGGCAAGTCAGTGCTAAAGAGATGAGCAACCGGACTAGGCCTTCGCCGGCGTAATTTATTAATCGGGTCCGACTTGGGGTAGGCGATCGAAACGGTAGGAATCTACATCCCCCGACACCCTTCTATTCTCTTAGATAGTGTGTGTAGCCAACGCCATTCAAGACTGCGCCCAGAATCGAGGGCGGTTCTGCCTACTGACCACAAAATAGATCTCGTTCGGCGCAGTGACACTCCTTTCTCCTCGCTGCTGTCGTGGACACGCTGGAGCAATGCTACGGTACGGGGGACACTTTTTAAGACATGGGTCACATGCTGTCGTCCGACAAAGTCCATAAAAATGCTCGTAACTCTCTCAATTTTTGCAGTTCAAGGAAGTCAATTCTGCCCAGGCAGCCACCTGGCATACATCTCGCGGTGTACAAAACAATAAGCATTTTATCCATTTGTTCAGGCAGAACACACCAGTCCGCCAAAACACTCCATGTGACCGAGGGGGTACCCCCTATCGAAGCATCCCTCGCTGGTGGGTACCTCAGAGTTGCGAAATGATGCATTCATGTGCGATCCTCCTCCCCGCACGTACACGCTGACAACATCCCCCAAGTCCAGTAACCTTGAAATACTAGCGCATACAATGATCACGAGTGCATCCATCTCTCTCTCTCTCTCTCTCGCGCGCGCGCGCCTGCAGAACAGACCAGGTGAAGGAACGAGAATGCCCCCCCCAGAGCTTCGGTCCTGCTCTTACAAGCACCTTCCACACACTTTGGTGCCTTGAATCTTGTTGCGTTTCCCCCGTTATCTTGTTCGAGAATCACACGACACCTTGCCTTCACCCACAGCACAAGCGCTATAACGTGAAGCAGCAAATAAAACGATAAAGTCAGAAATAGCCTCATGTCGTGATACCTTTTCGCTTCCGCAATCCTCGCTTCATCCGCCCTGATTGCTCTCTTCTCGGCTTCCTTTTGCTTCCGGCGAACGGCAGCCTCCTGCTTCCTCTTGGCCTCCGCCTGGATGGCGTGAAATCCGCACCGGATCTCAGCTCGACTCAGGCCGTCGCTTTTATCCCTGCCGCCCCCGCCCCCCGGGTGCAGCCAACGTTTAATTGGTGTGCCCTCTCTCACAGAGACAAAGTTGTGGTGGTATGGGTACGACCTTGAGCGCAGTGCGTCAAAGATCAATCAGATCGTACTTTGGTAAACCTTGCATATCACCCCACATACCTATCGAGGTGCACGAAGAGGTCACGGATCTTCATGTAGTGGACTCCCATGTAGTCGTCCAAAGCCTGTCATTGGATAAATCAGAATGCAGACACCATCTAGATGCTACGTTACGTTCGCCACAGCGATACGGAAGGTAGAGACTGGTCTCTTCTATCAGGAAGGAGTGGAGTGTGTGTTACCTCACAAAAGATGAATGTCGTACCATATGCTTTACTTGCGAAGTGATTGGGTCAAAAGCCAACACTAGGAGCCAGCGGCCTGTAAGTGTACCTAAGCAACGTTGGGAACACGGTCATCATTTATGAATGTGGTCTGACACGAAGCTAGCGCCATTCTGCCGCTGGTCATACCCGCCCGTCCACGACTCAAAGCACAGACCCTATCGCTATCTTAAGTTGTCTTGGGCTTGATGTGGGTTTGTATCTTTGTCTGTCGGCCGGAAAGCTTGTGCTGGGAATAGATCGCCAACCTCGCCTTCGGTTTCGGTTTGTCTTTCTCGTCACCTACCTGCATCATGGACGTGATAACATCCATCTCTTGCGAAGACGTCGTCTTGTAGTGTTCCACTTTGCACGCGAGCGCTACCTGACAAATTGTACGTAGATCTTTAGGAAAGGAAGATGACAAGCGTAGGCCTGACGAACGACCTGCTCTACGCTAGCATCATGAGCTCTCATCGTGTTGTTCATGCTTGTCATTACTGGGCCATTGTCAAAATCAAGATCAGAACGTAGTCTAGGTATTGAAAATAGGGCAGAGAAGAGACACTGTTACTGACTCTGAAGATTGTTCATCCTCCTCTGTCTCACCTCATTGAGCACCAGCATGCCATCGTGGTTGGCGTCCATGTAGATAAATAGTTCTTGGATCTGCCGGAGGTGTCGGAGATTGCGTACGTTTCGAAAGCATTGGAGGACAAGGGCACATCGGAAGCATGTGAGAGCACGGGGAGCTGAAGAGAAACCGTGGTTCATTCACACGTTAGGTGGGTTCCGTTTGTCTAACACGACCAGTTGACTTTTTGATTTTCCCTTTGTCATTATCACGTGCTGAGTGCAGAGTGCATCCTCTTTCCCAAAGAGGACAAGGCGAGAGAGATTTTATCAGAAATCACCCCGGAAACTTCGAAAATCGAAATTCTGCACACTTGGTATGTAACCAAGCGCCCACCTGTTCGGCGCTCAAAACGGGTTGCTTCATTCTTTCCGTACTGTGATTCTGCAGCATCTCCATGCCTTTGGAGAACTCGCTTTGGTTGATCATGTTGTTGTTGGACAGCTGGTCCATGATCTCGAACCAGGTGCGGATGGTCATGCCGTTGCCTTCGATCGCTTCCAACAGCTGTTCGATGATAGACTTTATGTTGCTGTTGTTCCTCGTGTCGATGTACCTTCGCCGAACACGCCGAAAGGCCATTTCCAGCTCCTGCTCGATGGCGAGAGACAATTTCAAACAAACCTGTTTCTGAGCCTGGTTAGCCCCCGCAGCTCTGAATGCCATGCGACATGGTAAGACAAAGAGCCCGAACCTTTTACAACACTTCAAAAACTGCTTCAACATTTGTGGAACTGTCCATCTCACACCCGCCGCACAAAGTAGCCATGGTGCGTGCGATGCGTGCAGTGCGCCAACAAGCAGCCAGAGATAGTAGCAGTCATAGGTTCGTGCTGCATCAATGCCAATGCCTCAACTCACATGTGATGGGGTTAAGTTTTTCTCCCGGTAGTTTCTATTTTTGTCTTCACTTCAAAGCAGCGCTCACAGCACTAGTGCCGTTTTACTCCAACCCGTGGTCACACAAAAGAGCCCCTCTCTACCCTCCCCTCCCGCGGTGCTTTGCCTTCGATTTTCAATGCGAAAAGAGTTCAGCACTCTCCTCCCTCTGTGTACACACGAACTAGCCCTATCCACTAGTATAGATGTAGTACAAAGGTGTAGGTGTGCGCTGGTGTCGATCGAACATAGGAGTACAGTGGAATACCATGTGTGTACACTGGGCTGGGCAACCACAACACTCTCAACATACTAGGATTATGCTATTTAGTTGGCTTCACAGCATCGTTCATTAGCGATCTCCTACATAAGGACACGGGATAAAAAACGATGGAACCCCGTATCGATAGTTCTGTATGCATCGAGTTTCCACTCCCTGGAAAATCAAGGTTCGATAGCACCACAGAAGCAACCAATTTGCGAGCCGAAAGTCCACGCCTACCCAGGAGTCCACCATGCCATTCAACCTACCCCGTCAGTTCCTGCTCTATTATTGTACGTTTGACGCTGCTACGATTTGACGCTGCCGGAAGGGAAAGTAAAAAGGCTTGATGAATTCCATGAGCCGGTTGCCCAGGCGGTTCAATTGGCAACCTTGTAATCATCTGACGTTTGGCCGGCAGTTCGTATCTCGCTGTACTACAGAAGTCACACACACACTGGGTATTCGCTCTGTATGCCCAGACACGTTGATAACGATTAGTGCGTGTGGGCACAAAAACAGCTCCACCGTCGACGAGGAACAGGGACGGCTGAACCCTTCTCGCAGAAAATACTACGAAAAGCATTTCAGGCAGAACATATGGAGAGAGGGTATGAAGATCCCTGGTACTCTTCTCGTGTATGACCCCGGCTAGTACGTCCACAAGATACCTAGAGGATATCAACCGATTTCCAGAACAAACGGCATAGCAGCACACACAACGCGTTTCCTTCAGCACGTGAAGGCCGAAATTTGAGCTGTCGGAGAAACTGGTCTTGCATCGAAAACCATAGAAGATGAGCGTGAAAGTCCTATCCAGCCTACCTACACACACGGAATCGCCCGCTCTGTTCGCCCCGCTCGAAAGTGTGGCGCTATCTTGTTTGTGCTTGAAACGCGTTTTTTTTTTCCGGGCTGACAGCGCGGGAGGACTCCCGCCAGGCGGCCTAGGGTGTCGCCCTTTTGGGTACTGTCGGGGTCCCGGTTTACCGGTCCATAGTGTCACGAGATTTTATAACCGCTTTTGAGGGCATCGCCGCTCAAGCCCTTCAGCGGCTATGAACCGTTATACCGGGAGGCTCAATGGCGGTTATGAACCGCTACAATTTTTGCGGAACAAGAGCAGCGTCGAAAGCTCATCTTGATAGGGTATCGCATGCATGTGTCTCATTGCAGCAGTTGTACGAAGGTGTAGATAAAAGAAGTGGCCACCTAAGAAGGCGACACACAGTACATTGATTCTTGTCAATTCGTGAAAGCACAAAGAAAGTTTGGGCTCCCTTCGAATGAACACTTTTCACGTCTCAAGAGTACACGAATCGGGTCGTCCTCTATAGATTTTTGTTGTGCTTCCCGCGTGCAGCTATGGGCGAGTTGGTTTCTTCTGCGTGTCTGGTGCTAGAAAGCCACCTTCTGCATCTCTTTGGGCTTGGGTGGATTCGAGACTCGTGGGGAAGTCGGCGCTGCCTTTGGTTGCAAAAGAGTGGAAAATGCGGTGCATCTCGCTGCCATCCGGGTCCTCTGCCTCCCCACACCCGCCGTGCATGCGGCCACCACGGCCACCTCGACAATTGTGCGCCCCGGTTAGACCCAGTTCCGCATCTGGAAGCTTGCACAGCTCTCCATCCGCTCACCGCATGGTGTGTGTGTGGGTCGTTCGCTGGGTGCTGTGAGCATGTGCAAGCCCAAGCGCGCGCGGGATCTCAGGCACAGTTAATTGATTACCGCTATTGACTGAAAACAGTTCCAATAACCGCTATTGGGGAGACCGGTTTAGCGGTTCACTGGGGTACAGCCGTGTCACGAGACATTATTACCGCTATTGAGGCCATCCCGCCAAACACGGACCTGCTAACCTGGGACCACGACGATCATGTCATGTTCGGTGGACATTTTTCCAACTGATGAGTAATGCCGTGATTACGAACACAGATCTGCCTTCTTTGATTGAAAATCGCGACGCTCACGTTCGCGCATCGCACAGAACACCCACGTATTCAAATGTTCCAGCAAGGAAACAATTACCTCTGTACAGTGTTCACTAAAGTGCAGTGTACTCTACGGTAGGTATTTGGTACCAGCACGCTCTACCGAGTCTGACGTGAAGTTTATGTACACCAGCATCATCGTGGTTGCTTATAATATGTGACACATTTCACATTTCCATGTGCGGCCGATTAGAGAAATCATAGGAGAAGACCATAGCGGTGTTGACCTGATGTGTACAGCACACCAGCAGCATCCCTGATTTACATTTAGACTAGCAGTACTCTAGGTTGCGTAAGATACTACACCCCCTTCACCGATTTTCAAAGTTCGATTGTACTCTGCAGCATAAAAAATCCATCCCTTTTGTCATGGAGTAATCGTGCTTTGGAAATCCACCCACGGGGTGTGGTGTCTTCCGCAACCTGCACATTTCGTATTTGGTCTGCAAGCATGCGCAACATTATTGCAATAAAAACTGTGATGAAACAGTGCCAATGTGGTGTGGTCTAAGCCTTTCAGTCCGTTGAACCTCCCCCCTGAGAGTATCACATAGCATGCCACACCTGACTTACACAACGGCTGAAGGAAACAACGCCCAATGGCGTTGTCTCATTTTACAACACAAACACTTGCCGCAAAGGAGACAATTCCGTCTCGTCTCGCATTCGAGCCGAACTCGACCTGAATTCCGTCCAAGAAGTCAACCAATAGGTCCACATTAGCTGTTGTGAAGGAGGTGACATCAGAAAACATTTTGACCGCAACCCCATGCGGCATGGCGGTGTGCCGTTCTCCGTGCATGTGTGTAGAATTTGGGCCCCCTCGGTCTGTGTTGCCGTTTGCCAACTAAGACGCGGCGGGATTACCGTTGCCCGAACGGCGTTC